>PVLC010003750.1:0-93076 GCA_004027655.1 Graphiurus murinus
TTATCCCTAAGTATTTTATTTTTCGGGGTGCTATTGTGAGTGGAATTGCTTTCTGGATTTCTTTTTCAGTGGATTTATGGTTGGTATATAGAAAGGCTTCTGATTTTTTAAGATTGATTTTGTATCCAGACACCTTACTGAATTTGTTGATCAGTTCTATGAGTTTTTTGGTTGAGTTTGTTGGGTCTTCTAAGTATAGCATCATGTCATCTGTAAAAAGGGATAGTTTTAGTTCTTCTTTCCCTATTTTTATCCCTTTGATTTCCTTCTCTTGCCTTATTGCTCTGGCTAGAGTCTTGAGTACTATATTAAACAGAAGAGGTGATAATGGACATCCTTGTCTTGTTCCTGTCTTTAGTGGGAACTCTTGCAGTTTTTCTCCATTTAATATGATGCTGGCTGTGGGCCTATTATATATTGCCTTTACGATTTTGAGGTATGTTCCTTCTATTCCAATTCTCTGTAGTGCTTTTAGCATGAATGGGCGTTGGATCTTGTCAAATGCTTTTTCAGCATCGATTGAGATGATCATGTGATTTTTGTCTTTGAGTCTGTTTATGTGGTGAATTACGTGTATTGTTTTTTGAATGTTGAACCAGCCTTGCATCCCTGGGATGAACCCGACTTGGTCATGGTATATAATTTTCTTGATGTGGTTTAGAATGCGTGTTGCTAGTATCTTGTTTAGCAGTTTTGTATCTAAATTCATCAGTGATATAGGCCTATAGTTCTTTTCTTGAGCTGTCTTTGGTTTTGGTATTAGTGTGATGTTGGCTTCATAGAATGTGTTTGGGAGGGTCCCGTTTCTTTCTATTTCACGGAATAGCTTGAGGAGTATTGGGATTAGCTCTTCTAAAAATGTTTTATAAAATTCACTTGGAAAACCATCTGGTCCTGGGCTTTTGTTTGATGGTAAACTCTTTATTGCTGTTTCTATTTCTTTGATTGTTATTGGTTGGTTTAAGTTTTCGATATCATCTTGACTCAATTTAGGGAGGTTGTATGTGTCTAGGAATTTGTTAATTTATTCTAGATCTTCCATTTTGTTGGAGTACAGTTTTTCAAAATAGTTTCTGACTATCTTCTGTATTTCCATACTGTCGGTGGTAATATCACCTTTTTCATCTCTTATTTTGGTAATTTGGGTTGATTCTCTCTTTCTTTTGGTTAGATTGGCCAATGGTTTATCTATCTTGTTTATTTTTTCAAGAAACCAGCTTTTAGTTTTGTTGATCTTCTGTATTGTTTTTTTATTTTCTAATTCATTAATTTCCAGTCTGATTTTCGTGATTTCCTGTCTTATCCTGGCTTTGGGGCTAGATTGTTCTTGTTTTTCAAGGGCTTTGAGCTGTGTCATTAGGTTATTTAATTGGTGGTTTTCTGTTCTTCTTATGTGGGCACTCAGGCTATAAATTCCCTCTTAGTACTGCCTTCAGAGTGTCCCAGAGGTTTTGATATGTTGTATCTCTGTTTTCGTTGGTTCTAGGAATTTTTTAATTTCTCCCCTTACTTCTTCTATGACCCACTCTTCATTCAGCAGTGTGGTGTTCAGTCTCCATGCGCTTACTCGGTTACTTTGGGTCTTCTTGGATTTTATTTCTAGTTTCACTTCATTGTGGTCTGAGAAGATGCAGGGAATTATGTTACATTTTTTGAATTTGCCGGTGCTCGCTTTGTGGTCTATTTTGGAGAAAGTTCCATAAGCAGCTGAGAAAAATGTGAATTCAGTTGTAGTTGGGTGGAAGAGTCTATATCTGTCTAATAGGTCCATTTAGTTTATGGTATCCTATAGGTCTGAGGCATCTTAACATGAGTTAACTCTGTGGTTTGTTTTAAATCCATGCCATTCCAGCCTGCTGTGAAAGGGAAATTCAAAGTTTACTGGTTCAGAAAATGTGTATGACAAAAGGAGCTTTAGTCTCCGTCTTGCTATTTATAGTCTCTTTTCCACTTAATTTTTGATTGACAATACTTTACTATTTTGTCATATCATAAATGCTTTTAACGTGACAGTTTTATATTTAATCTAGTATTTTTAGTTGTTTTCAGAAGGATAATCAGTCACTCTAAATTCCTAGCCACCATAGTATATGAAACAGAAATCCCCATTTTGTCTGTACTAGCAGCATATCACTCAAGCCTGTGCAGGCTTGTCAGGTCTCTTACTTTGTTATTAATAATTATTGGGTCGCATGACATTTCATTTGTCTATTCCATCATCCCAACTGTATTGTAAACTGACTAGAACAACTTTACTGTGATCTGCATGAAACATGAACAGTGAAGTTAGCATTATTGTTGTCCAGAAGATATTGATTGATTGAGTGAGTAAGGTACCATCTCTTCATTCAAGGAGTATTCTTTTTAAGTCATTCTCCTTAAGTTGTGTTACCCAGCAGTGTTGATCTGCCTTCACTCCTGGATATGTTTGTCACCAGGGCTTGCTCAGGAGACAGGGATTAGGGAATGCAAGTGCAGATACTTTGGGAGTGTATATGAAATGGTAATACAGGCTGAGAGGGCTCCTTTTCTCCTAATGTCTGTTCAACTTTTCTTCTATAGCAATAGGGATTCCAGCTGAATACATGGCTTCCTAGAATAATAAAAGCATGCTGGACACTATCCTTTGTAGTGAAGTGTGATATATAGCTGTACGCTAGCTGGAAGGATGTAATTAGAAATATCCTGGGCCAGCTTCCTGGCTCTTTGAATGTAAGTCAACTGGCATGTACCCATTGACCTTCTAATCCCTTTCCTGTAACTTGCATAGACTATATGGGATGGTTGCAATGCCATCTCTGATCACGAGTGAAGACCATATCCATGGACTACCAGATCAGACAGCTGGAAAGAGCCTGGGTCCCTGAGGCTCTGAGGAACAGTGCTGACCTACTGTCCTTCTGTGTTGTTTACCCCCAAAATTTCCTGAAAGACAAACTTGTAGGTTGTTTAAAGCACTCTGGTTTGGTTTCTATTATTCACACATGGACATTATCTTAACTAATCTAGTGAGCAAACAGTAAATTCCATAAATTATGCAGCCAGGGAATTTGGATATAAGGGTCTAATCAAGGGCAGCTAAATGTTAAGACATTGATCCTAGGCATTTATCATTGACATAACGTTTAGCTGCACCTGATTAAGGATTGTCAGTCTGTACAGAAATGAGATTAGATGGAAATTAGGATAAATTAGTTGCACAATATCTGTTTTACGTGCTTACATTTAATGCATCATAAGCTTTACAGTTTTCAGTGTATGGTTTGAGTGCCGTTATTCTGTAATCTCTTCTTTTAACCTTTTTAATGTCTCCAGGTTAAACATGCCCCTGTATTACTATTGATAATTGTATGGAGTGGTGAAACCCCAGAGCAAGTGTTGTCAGTCTTGGTTTTGCTCCATGTCACATGCAGTAGGTGGCTCTGGGATCACCCGGCATTGTGTGGGCACAGCATGGCTCAATGTTGGTGATTTATAGCCACATATAGAAATTTCTCCATTGAAAACAAGACAAACTAACTAGAGCCATTTCTACGATGTTATTTTCTGTTACACACTGAAGTATTAATGTGATTCTCATTTTCATAACTGGCTAATTTTATGAAATCAAGAAGGGAAATTTAGCTGGTCGTGGTGGTGTACGTTTGTAATCCCAGCATTTGGGAGGCTGAGACCAGAGGATCCTGGTTTGCGGCCAGCCTCAGCTACCACTATAGTGAGGCACTCTGCAACTTAGTGAGACCCTGTTTCAAAATAAAGAATAAAAATAGGGCTGGGGGTGTAGCTCGGAGGTAGAATGCCCCTGAGTTCAATCCCCAGTACTGCAAAAGAAAAAAAAAGGAAGGGAAATTTAAAGATTTAAAGGCTTTGCCAAATATTTTAAGATTAGTGAATTGCCATATACTATAGCTATTCCACTGCTTAAATTGGTTAGCTTTCTGTCTCATTCTACAGGATGGCAAAATCCTGGTATTGGTTCCAAAAAGAGATAACTAAATGCAATTTTTCACTTATACACACATGTTAAAGAGTCCTAAATAATAACAAATTGAAACAGCAGTGTGTAAATCCTACAGTATGATAAAGTGGATATTTTTTTCTAGGTTTATAAGTAAGATTAAATGTTAAGAAAGCTAATAGTGTGATACATTATTATTAAATTAAAAGGGCAAAGGGGCAATAACTAAATAGGTACTGAAATGCCCAATTTCTTCTTCCTTCCTTCCTTCCTTCCTTTTTTCTTTCTTTCTTTTTTTTTTTTTTTTTTTTGTGGTGCTAATGAAACCCAGAGTCATTCTACCTCTGATATACACCCCAGCCCTTTTTGTTTTTTTGTTCACGTATAATCTCACTAGGTTTCTGAGAGTCTCAGTATGTTGCTGAGGCTGTTCTTGAACATGCAATCCTCCTGTCTCAGCCTTCCACATACTGAGATTATAGGCATGTGTCGTCATGCCCAGTGGAACTCTCAATTTCTGATAAAATCTCTTAGAAAGACGGAAATAAAAGAAAAAGTCTTATAGTGAATATTTATGAAGACCTTAAGCATGGATCATACTTAATGATAAAATATTTTAAATGCTCACTTTATGACCAGGCAAGGAACAAAATTATCATTACAACTGGTAGTAATCTATATTGAATAAGAAATTTTGCTGTAGTGGATGCATTTTAGAAATTATATAAATATAAATGACATAAATTATATATAAAGTATATATTTATCATATCACTGATTAAATAAATAAAATCCTGGGTATGGTAGAAGATAAATTTGAATGATAAGCAGCAGAATAGAAAAAACACAGATGTATATCTTTAAGTATACCAAAGAATTATCTTTGCTATATAAAAACTATCTATAAATCAATAAGAAAATTGAACCAATAAAGAGAAAAGCAAAGGATGTGAAATGCAAATGAATGCATACACTTTTGAAATGATACTAACTGTACTATGAAGATTGAGGAAGTGGAATTAATGAATTTTTTATCTCTAAAATTTAGGAAAAATGAAAAAAAATCCCATAATATACAATTTTGGTGAATTTGTGAGGTAACTTTGAATATACTGTTTGTGAGAATACAAACTGGTTAAGACTCTTTTGAGGACTTTTGGAAGTATCTAATGAATTTTAAATTTAACTCTTGAACTAAATTTCTACTTCTATGCACATGGATATAGACTTCAGTACTAGGATATTTGTTGCAGCAGAATTTATAATCAAGAATAACTGAAATTAGCCTAAATGTAAATAAATAATGCTGTGGTTTTTGGGAGAGGTGTCTAACACCTGCAATTTTAGTACTTGGGAAGCTGAGACTGGAGATTGCTGGTTCAAAGCCAACCTCAGCAAATTAGCGAGACCCTGTTTCAAAATAAAAAATAAAATAGGACTGGGGGCCTAGCTCAGAGGTAGAATGCCTCTAGGTTCAATCCCTAGTACCACATATGGGAAAAAAGAAGGAAAAAGGAAAAAGGAAGGGAATGGTTAAATGACAGCTTTATATAATGGATATTCTTCCACAGTTAAAAAGAATTAGAAAATGTCTATAAGATCTGTAGGTATGTTATTAAGTAAGAAAAATAACATTTCAGAACAATGTGTATAGTATCTTTCTTTATGAAAAAAATTAATTATTTACATACATATATATTTTGTGTGTATATACAAATAGCCTAAATAAAGCAGGAACAAAATTCACATTGATTCCCATTTGGGAAAGTCCTATGAAAGAGTGAGAGGAGGGGACTGAGAAGGGGGAAGGTGATATTGACTTTGTGGCCTATATACTTTTGTATTGTTTGAATAAAAATAGTTACAGCTTATGCAATTTTAAAAACAATTACAAAGATTCAAGATTGACTCTCTTTCTGGATTGGGGATTTTCCTGCACAAAATGTTCTATCTGTTCATGAGTAATTCATATCACATTCACTGTAGCCATTTTCAGGAAAACCTGATTGATGATCAAGAATTAAGTTTCCATATGAAATAGTTTTTCAGGAATAAAAGCAGAATAAAATATTAGCTACTTTTATTAAAATAAATAGGCATGTATAATATGCGGACAGTGGTTTCATTTATAGTAAGTTCTAACAATGCTATTTATGTAGGTCTAAAAACAAGTCTCTCAGACAGTGAAGACATAGGGTATTAGTGCACTTGATTTATTGCTTTTCAGAGAATCTTAAATAGCTTGAAAATTAGAGGAGGGTAAAAGAATGTTCAGAATATTAGTAGAAAAGCTGTTCCTAGGATGTTTCATATTCTGCCAACTCCAAAAGCCCTCCCACAGGAGCATAGCCCCTTCACTTGCTAGGTGTTATGCTTTCTTTGAGTGAGGAATAAGACTCTTCTATCAAGCCAGACGTGGTGGCATATGTCTGTAATCCTAATACTTGGGAGGCTGAAACAGGAGGATGGTAGGTTGGAGGACAGCCTCAGCAACATAGGTAGACTCAGCAACCTAAAGAGATCCTATTTCAAAACAAAACAAAAACAAAAGGACTGGAAGTATAGCTCAAGGCAGAATGCCTCTGGCACTGATCTTAAGTAACAACAACAGCCAGGGGTCTTCTCCTAGCCCTGCTCCCAAGGAGCCTTGCTCTCAACTCCTTGTTGTCATTGGAATTCACATCATGTTCTTACTATCTGGTGGAAGCAGATGTTTGTCACTATGAATCCGGAATGATGGCTCTTGTTTTTTGACACCATTAATTAATGTCCCAGAAAGTTAAGGCTTTCGCTTGAGAGAAAATGCAAGCTTAAATTGGGGAATAAAAATACCCAGTGAAGCTGTTGAGACCTTTTCAATTTACATTGAAAGAGAGGTAAAAGACTTTAAAAAAGATACTGCGCTATTCCCTGAAGGAAACCCTTTTAGGTCATTTGATGTTAGAGGAAGATGAGATGCTTTGTCTTTTAAGGTTGGGGAAAACAAGCTGATGAGACCAGTGCACCAATGAGATGTTGACTAGTCACCGCTGGTGATTAAACTCTGCGTGGATTCCAATTATGAAACCCGGACCCCTTCCACTCTTTGTATCAAAGTTAAGAGCCCTGCTAGGGTGCAGTGGATGCAAACCAGGCTTTGGGAGATTGATTAGTGTGTGGTGTTCAGGTAGAAACCATAATAAAGAGGCTATTGACTCAGGAAGTCCTGAATTTTCATGCTTTTGTTGGGATTTGAGCATCTTTGCAAATTGCAGCACAAGAGATAGCCTGCATTCTTACTGTAAGTAAGCCCCACAGAAGGGTGTCAGCAAATGGAGGAAATCAAAAGCTAGTCATAGCAATGCATGTCTGGGTAATGTTGTAACGTGGGACTTTAGGGAAGTAGAATGTGTGTAGCATACTGTGTGTGTGTGTGTGTGTGTGTGTGTGTGTGTGTGTGTGTGTGTTACTGGGAATTGAATCCAGGGGCATTCTACCTCTGTGTTGTGTTACACCCTCACCCCCAGCCCTGTTTTATTATTTTTTTTATTTTGAAACAGTTTCTCACTAAGGCCTGCTATGTTGCTAAGGCTGGCCATGAACCTGTGATCCTCCTGTCTCACACTCCCAAGTACTTGGATTACAAGTATGTGTAACCACTTCCGGCTTGTGTGAAGCATACTACAAGAGGTATAACATGACTGTAAGCTTAATTATAGCCATACGGCTCACTCAAGCATCTTGAAGGGCGTATATTGTCTTCCACTTAGCAGTGTGTTGCATACCTGTTGCCTGGGGGTTTCTAACCTTAGGCCAGGCATTTACAGGAGACCCCACCATGTCAGTTTAAGACTGCAACACTTAAAAACCTTAAAACAAAGCTTATCCCTTACAAGAATAGCTTAAATTCCTTTCTTGAAAGAAGAACCTGGTAGCTGATCTTGATTGGCTACAGATATCAGAAAGGAGGAAGGATTCTCTGAACTCCCGGAGCAGTGGTCTCAGGACAAAAATACCCTGGTCCTGGTCAGGGGGTCACCGGACGGTATTGGGCCCCTGCTAGCAGTGCACTCCCCGCCCTGGCAAGAACACTGCCAGAATAGACGAAGCGTCAGGCGGTGTGGAGGGCTCATCTTTGCACCAATATAACTGAAGGGGAAAAGTGTCCCCTGGGGAGGCTGGGCCGTCAGGACCACCCCAAACCCTCAAATGCAATGGGCTGGAAGAATGAAAGAGGGACTTAGATGAGGAAAGCGAGGCAAAGGGAGGCCAAACCCCTCAGCTCTGGTTTCACTGCCAGAATTTTAATAGCAACTTCCAGGATGACACTCCAGGTCTGTCCCTCTACATCCGGTCCCACTTTTAGCAGGAGGAGGGCCTTCTGTGGAAGCGGAAGCAGGCCAAGGGTCTCCCTGGGGATGGAAGCATGGCAGCTCATAAGGAGTGTGGTAACTCAATATGTTGGTCAGCACCAGAGCAGTGACAGAAAATTTGGTCATAGAATATGCCTAGAAAGGTGCTTTTCTGAGCCGGGTGTGGTGGCGCACGCTTGTAATCCCAGCATTTGGGAGGCTGAGACCTGAGGATCCGGGTTCGCGGCTAGCCTCAGCTACCTAGTGAGGCATTCCGCAACTTAGTGAGACTTGGTTTCAAAATAAAGAATAAAAAATAGGGCTGGGGGTGTAGCTCGAAGGTAGAATGCCCCTGAGTTCAATCCACAGTACCAAAAAAAAAAAAAAAAAAAAAAGAAAGGTGCTTTTCTGAAACTGGGCAAGCTGCTATCAAGATAAAATTGAAGTATTAAATAAATTGAGATGCCAATATTTGTGACAGATTCTATATACCTTGCAAAAGTGGTTCTTTTTTCAGGGAGCAATGGCTGTTTTAATGATTATTTGTGCTGCTGTATAGGTAATTTGATTGTTAGAAAGCATTAAATACCCTTGGCTTGCTTTAAGTGTACCTTTGGGTTCAGATTTTATTTGGCATTCTTTTTTTTTTTTTTTTTTTGACAATCTTTTTTTTTTTTTTTTGGTACTAGGGACTGAACCCAGGGACATTCTACCACTGAACTCCACCCCCAGTTCAATTTTTTATTCTTCATTTTGAAACAGGTTCTCACTAAGTTGCAGAGGGTCTCACTAAGTAGCTGAGGCTGGCTGTGAACCTGTGATCCTCCTGTCTCATCCTCCCAAGTACTGGGGTTGCAAGCATGCACCACCATGCCTGGCTTTTGACAATCTTTTCTTTTCATTAGTGGATATAGGGGGATGGTTATTAAGTAGAATGGATAATAAAAAAAAGTCCTTGCACTTTAGTTTAATAGTAAGCATTTATACCTTAGTATTTAGTTAACTCATTAATGAATTCAATATATTTTCATTGGGTTCCCATCCCACACCAGAGACTGTGCTGAGGACAGGGTACTGAATAAAGTAATAACCATCCTTCCTGGTCATTATCGAATCTTCATTCTAGAGGACTTTAGATTTACAGTATCACCTGCTTCATCATAATTTTTAGATAACTTTTTATATACTATGTATAAAATGAATATATAGCGTTAATGCAAAATATAAGAAAAGATAAAGATGTTCAGGATAGCTGAAAAATATCTCTTAATCCCATCTCTTGGAGATAATAATTGAAAAACTTTCATTATATTGCTTTAAATTATTTTTGGGGTGTATAAAGATCTATGTGTCTATCTGTCTGTTCACCATCTATCCATCTGTCTATTCCTCAACATACATACACATGTACACACACATTTTGTTAAATGAATAAAATTAAAAAGCATACAGAGTATGTTTGGCTAGTCCTATGGGTTTTTGTACATCTTCAATTATAAAAATGCATTCCTTTTTGGAAAAAATACCTTTAGATCTGGAAAGTTCAGTAATGTTTAAATCAAAAATCCAATTTCTCACCAAAATCAAAGCATCTCCCTTCTGCTCAGCCTATTCTGATGCATTAAGACTCAAGAACCTGGAATGAGGAAGGATAGCATGATTTCATCCATCTCCTCTCCTTATCCTGCCCTTGAACTCCCCAGGATTTGAGCAAAGGAGGGGAGATTACAGGAAAAGAGACAAAACCTTAGATAGCTGCTACTATTTTGGTTCTTTCTTGACTAAAATCAGTTGTTCAACTAGCTATGCCCTCTATTTGGGAAGGTGTCCAAATATTTAAGTTAAGGATTTCTATTTCTTTAGAATGATTCTGTACCCGCACAGGTTGCTCAAACACACACGTGCACGTGTACACACACACACACACACACACACACACACACACACACACACACACACACTTTTGTTCCACAGTGCTCCCTAATAGACATCTCTCTGACTAAGTTCTCAAATGTCCTTCCCCTCTGCGCCCAAAGAGCCTCATCAGAAGCCCGTCCAGCTGCCTCCTACTGTCTCTCTCGGGTGGAGGCCTGGCCATAGTACTACTCAGTCCTCAGGAATCGTATGCATCCTTTCCTGCCTTGTGAAATGGTTGACGTAGAAGCTGTGCCTTATGACTGTCCTTTGTCCTTATCTTACTAACTCAAGTGACTACAGCCTGTTGCTGGCCTTTAGTTTCTGTGGTTGAGAAACAGGCTGCCATTTCCCACATTCCAAGAGAGACCCAGTCAAGTCTTGCAAAGACCTTCAGGTTTACTTCAGTCCCAAGGCCGCACAGACACACATTCCACTGGGTTGGGGTTCATAAGTCATACACTTTTCTGTCCTGTGGATATCTTGTATCTCTAGGGGTGTTTCTCTTTGGAGTATTTGAGGGAAGACTGTAAGAGGAAAGAAAATGCTTCTGGACTCCCTTCAAGGTTGACTACTGTTTTCTCGTATAAATGTTCAGTAATCAACTTTCGAACTTTAGACTTCACTTAGTAGGTTAGAGGTGGGTGGTGGGGGTGGGTTGTTGCTGGACCAGTTCTGCTTTCTTCACCAAATCCTTCATGGATAGGGCTAGTATCTCTCTTTAGAATGTGGGGGTTATTTATAACCCGTTGTTCTTACTTTTGGGGCTTCAGCCAAAATTCTAGGACAACAGGAAGAATACTATTCAAATTCCTATTTCATATATATATACATACACACATATATATATATACACACACACACATACACACATGCAGAGTTGATTTCACATTTATTATGAAGTGCTTTTAACCCTTTTTACTCATAGTTATACCATATGCATTTAATCATGCAATTATATTTTCAAAAATATATTAATAGTTACATATTATTTTATCATATGAAAGTGTGATAATATCTTTTCCTTTTCACTTGTTTTGGTTTGTATCTTAAATGTCCCTCCAAAGCCCATGTGGTAAAGGCCTTATCCCCAGCTGATGGCCCTGTTTGAAGGTGTGTAAACGTTAGGAGGTGGCCCCAGTGGGAGGGAGGTGTGCTCTTGAATGGTACATTGGGACTCAGACCCTTTCTTCTCTCTTTCTCCTCTTTTTGGCTGCCATGAGGTGAACAGTGTCTTCTGCAATCTATCTTCACTATGATGTTCTACCTGACCATGGACCCTAAGTGATGGGGCAGAGTGACCATGGACTGGAACCTCTAAAGCTGTGAGCCAAAGTAAACCTTTCAATCCTTAAGTTTATTCTCTCAGGTATTTTGTCATGGCAATGGAAAGCTGACTAATACATTTGTTTAAAATGTTTGTTTTGCTAATAGATTATAACAATAATATATACTTGTTATAGAAATTCGGATTCTTAGTTGCAAGCAACAGAAACTTGTTTTCACTGAATTAGACAAAAAAGGGATTTGTTAAAAGAGTATTAGATCTAATATTACCTGAAAATAGTGATAAAACCTAAAAAATAAAGCAAAAGATACTGTAGGAAATGGGGAAACAACATATTATATAGCACTACAGAATCTAAACAGATGGGTAAGACATCAAAACAGTGCCCTAAAATCTGTCTAATGAGGTGAGTGAACCCATCTCAATCCCTTAGCTGCAGGTCCCACACCACCAGCTAGCAGTACTACCACCACTGCCCCAGGGACTCTTTTTTTTCCAACCTCCATCACTGCCAGAGAGGATTCTTAGTCAATGTTCTCACTGCTATAATCCAAAAGACCTGGTTGTACAATTTAAAGGAAGGAAGATTTATCTGCTCACAGTTTCTTGGAGATTCTGGGTTCAGTCCATGTGATGCTGGGGTCTGTGGATCTCAGGACATGGTGGTGGGAAACAGAATATAGATAATCCCCAAAGACACACTCCAGGGACCCCTCCTTAGCAACCAACCTCCACTGCCAACATTGCTACCTTGCTTCCATGAGTGCTAGGGGAGCATTCTAAATACAAACCATTGTAGTCTCTGTTTCTCTCTCATTCTCATCATTCTGTCTCCTGGGTCTGAGGTGGTAAGGAAGACTGATGGAGACTTAGTCACAGGCCCAGGTCCTGCAAGGGAGGAGAGAAAAGAGAGAACTGGGAGATATGATGTGAATCTCTAACTGAGAAGGAATGTAGATAATGAGAAGCAAAAAATGTGCCAAATACTCACTGACACCCATGGTGGCACATACTTTATCAATGCAAACCCTTCTTCTAGTAATTAGGAAAAATACTCCACCAATGTAATACAGCTAGCCTGCATGATCCAAAATGCATTCACTTCCTCCCTCTAAGGGAGCAACACAAAGTCTTGTATCCCAACAAACATTTTGTTTTTTTTAAAATTGATGCACTGTAATCATACATCTTAATGAAATACAAGATGGTAACGGCATACATGGACACATCACTCATTTAGTCTATTTCACCCTTCCCCAATTCCCACCCCATTCCTTCCCCCTTCCTCCTTCTCATGTTCAGCTTAGTGACTGTCTTTGATAAATTTGTGATTGTAAAATTATGTTAAGTGAGATTAGTCAGTCACAAAAAAGTAAAAAATTGGGTGTTTTCCCTAATATGTGGAAGCTAGGGAGAAAATGGGTCATAGGAAGGACTCTAGATGAAGAAGGATAAACCTTAGATGAGCAAAGAAGGTGACCTAACTGAAGGTAATGGGAGGGAGGAAAGTGGCAAACATATTTTTTGTTTTGTTTTGTTTGTGTTTTCATTTTTGTACTGGGGATCAAACCCAGGGGTGTTCTATCTCTGAGCTATACCCATAGTCCTTTTTAGTTTTTAATTTGAAACAGGATCTCAGTAAGTTGCAATCCTCCTTGTCTCAGCCTCTCCAACAAGCCTATTTTTTCCCTAGTCCATTTTAGTCCTTCTTATGGGCCAAACTGAAAAGTTGTTCAGCAGCCAGGCATGGTGGTGAACACCTGTAATCCTAGTACTTGGGAGGCTAAGATCAGAAGATTGCCGGTTCAGGGTCAGCTTTGGCAATTTAGGGAGTGTTCTCCTACTTAGTTTTAGCAATGAACAAGTCAGTGCCAGGAAGCACTCAAAATATTCTGTGAGTTCCATCAATACATATATTTTTTTACTTTCCTAATGGTATAGCTGTAATTATGATTCCTTTTTTTAGTCAGGATCAATCTAAAATATCAACAACATAATCCCCATCATCCCTTGTTTTCCTTGTGCCATGAACTAGCCAAGTTTCATTGTCAACTTACCAATTAATGGTTCCATTGTGTCTCTTATAAGCAATCTTGTTTGGGTTGTCTTGGTGACAACCAAACCACAGCACCCAGAATTTCATGGATAGAAAGCTAAGTTTTGTGAGTGCCTGAATTTTGTACAAGACCTTTTCTGAAATCTCAGGTTTCCATCCCATCCCCTTTGTCAGTTGGTTATAGACAATTTGGTCATGATACTTCATGAAATTGTCATGACACCTGTCAAGAATAGAGAAAAGGGCTAGGCATGGTGGTGTACACCTATAATCCCAGTACTTGGGAGGCTGAGTCACAAGTTCTAGGCTGGTTTTGACAACTTACCAAGACCCTATTTCAAAAGAAAAATAGCAAAGGAAACTATCAAGAACCTCAGCAGAGAGCCCGCAGAGTGGGAGAAAATTTTTGCCAGCTACTCTTCTGATAGAGGTCTAATATCTAGGATATACAGAGAACTCAAGAAAATCACAGCCAAGAAAGCAAATAACCCAATCAAAAAATGGGCAAAGGATCTAAATAGACACTTCACAAAAGAAGGAATACAAATGGCCAATAAATGTATGAGGAAATGTTCCACATCATTAGTAATCAGAGAGATACAAATCAAAACTACTTTGAGATTTCACCTAACGCCAATCAGAATGGCAACTATCAAGAACACAAACAACAACAAATGCTGGCGAGGGTGTGGAGAAGTGGAAACCCTAATACATTGTTGGTGGGATTGCAAATTAGTGCAACCACAATTTTTTTTTTTTTTGGAAAAAAGTATAGAGGATCCTCAGACGAATGGGAATGAACCTATCATATGATCCAGCAATACTACTTCTGGGTATTTACCCAAAAGAATGGAAACCAAACTATCGGACCAATGCATGTGTATCTATGTTTATAGCTGCACAATTCACAATTGCTAAACTATGGAAACAGCCAAGATGTCCATCAACAGATGAATGGATTACAGAACTATGGGATATGTACACAATGGAATTTTACTCAGCCATAAAGAAGAACAAAATCATGTTATTTGCAGTGAAATGGATGCAACTGGAAAACATTCTGTTAAGTGATATTAGTCAGTCACAAAGAGTAAAAAAGTATATGTTCTCCCTAATATGTGAACGCTAGGGAGAAGATGGGGCATAAGAGGGACTCCAGATGAAAAAGGAGAAACCCTAGATAAGCAAAGAAGTTGACTTAACTGAAGGTAATGGATGGGGGGGCACCCTAATGCACATGATGTACTTTCCTGAATATATCAAAGTCAATCACTAAACTGAACTTGAGACGGAGGGAGGGCGAGGGAGCGGGGTGGGAATTGGGGAAGGGGTTTAATGAGAAATGCGTGCATCATATATGCCTTTATCAGCTTGTACCTAACAAAGATGTATGATTACAATGCACCAATTAATAAAAAAAATAAGTCAGGGTGTTATAGTGGAGGTAGAATGCTCCTGGGTTTCATCCCTAATACCAAAAAAAAAAAAAAAAAAATAGAGGAAGAGATAGCAATATAGCTTCAAAACGTGTGTTTTTAGAATCTAATCTGTTCTAAATATCCATTTCCATTTGCTAATGGGAGCCCTATTGGGCACAACTTTATTTTTTAAATTGCATTTCATTAATTAATGGTGAAATTGTCTGTTTTTGTTTCTTATATCTTTTGTCATTTAAAAACCTGTGATTTTTTTGCTTCTTATTGATTTCTGAGAATTTTGTATATAGAGAGAATATTAAACACTTACTTGACATTTATGTTTGAAATATTTTCTTCAGTAAATATGGTCCTAGTTTAAAAAATATATATAAGTAAAAAATAATATATAAAATATATATCTTCTGTAATTTTTTGCCTGGTTTGGTTGATGGCAGGTGTAGAGAGCCTGTAACTATGCCAAATTTTTATTAATATTCCCTTATGATTTTTTAAAAATCCTTTTTGCTTCATTATTTTCATGTAAAATCTGTAACATTCCCAATCTGTAACATTCTTGGGTGTGGCATGAAGACAGCATTCCAATTTACCCCACAGATGTAAAGTGACTACCTTATTCCATTTATTAAATAAAAGTTATTCTTTTTCCACTGATGTGAATTGCCATATTTTCTCATTGAATCTCTTCAGGTATTTTATAATTATTATTAATATAATTTACCCATTATTTAATGAAAATGATTAATTCAAGCTTAATGTTTGTCATTAAACCATCTAACTAGATGTGAGTAGATATCTCTTCTTGAAATTTAGTACTTGGTCCGTTTGCAGACATACCTCCCTATTTGGTTTAAATCTATGCCTCTGCATTGTTTTGATTATTGCAGATTTTTTAAACACTGTATACATTATATTTGGTATTAATTTAGCTTTGTTATTTGCTTAGAACATGTTGTTTTTTGAACAATATCATTTTTTAAAAATGACTCAATTTGTCAAAACTGTTTAATCTGGAGTCTTATTCCTAGGATATTGCTGCAAAGTTCTTTTGAATTGGCATTTTATTACTATTTTAAACTATTATGTATGACATTTGTATTCTTCACCATAACTATATTGGCAAGAGTTATTTAGCTTGAACTATGTTTAACTGGTTTCAAGGCACTATCTTACCCTAATACATGTAATATCTAGAAGTCTTGTTTTGTTTCCATTCCTAGTGAACGTAAGTTAGACTTGGAAAAATATTTTATTCTCCAAACCGTCTATCACTAATGCCCTTTATTTGCTCCTATAAACATAAACTTACACAGTTATGTAATATTTAAAGCTCTTTTCTATTGCTAATATACAAGTTCATATCTTAGCTAGGTATAGATTTTTGGAAAGAAATTTTTTCTTGAAAAATCTGTATTTGTCACTTTTTAATATAATTCTTAATTTGAGTTCATATTCCAATGGCTTTAGCATACTCTATTTTATTCTAGAGGAGTATATTTTGGTATTTGACATGTTGCATGTCTTAGATTATCATTTGTTATACTCATTCAAAATTGCCATTACACAATTATTAGTTGCTCCATTAGTTTTGACATCCTTGATCATATATCTGAGTCTTTTCATTTTTTAGGCATATTTTTGGCCTGTATTCCTATTCTTTGTAATTAAAATAATTAAAGAAAATTTAGATAACTGGCATCTTTTTGCTAAATTTTTTTTGCAGCACATAGCGCAACAGCAGTGCTGAATACTCAGTATGCTCACACCTCTATTTCAGAAGTTTTCTATGATTGTATCCTTAATTCTTTTCTTATGTTTTAATGTTTCACTTTTCTCTCTGAATTTTTATTTGGATTCGTTTTTATCTTTTCAGGTTTGTGCCTCTCAATTCTCATTTGATTTTTCTTTATTCTTTATGATACCTCGTTCTGATTTTAATGCAGATCTCAGTCTTTCATTGAAATGCTAATTTTCTCACATCATTCACTTATTTCATACAACTTGAGGCTTATGCCTGGATCTTCTCTCTGTCTGCATTTGAGTCATGCTCTGTGTTATTTCAGTTGATGTTATAATACTTCATTTGTTTCTTTAATTTAATAGAATGTATGCCTCCAGGAAATCTCTGATAACACAGAGTTATGCTTCCTTATAACTGAGTCTTCTCTACTTTGAATGTAACTTTTGCTCTTTTTTGTCCTGTATAGAATCTCTTCAGGTGTTCTATAATTATTATTAATATATATTTATCCATTCTTTAATGAAAATGATAAATTCAAGCTTAATGTTTGTCATTAAACCACCTATCTGGTTTTGAGTATATATCTCTTGTTGGAATTTAAACTAATATTTGGGGGGTACACGAAAGTGATAAATTGATTTTGGTGGATTGTGGTAATTCAGGCATCACCGACCCTGCCAAAGTATAATCTCCTACCATTTATACAGCACTTAAGGAAGATAAGTCTTTCCTCAGTAACTTGAGGCACTCTGCATTTCTTCCTTTGTTAGGAACAGTGTGCTTAGACTTCAATCCCCTGAGCCGATCTTAGAGTTTTTATTGTCTTTGTCTCTCCTAGTTTGGTGTTATATCCCACTCCATCATTGCCTCCTCACTTTTTAAAAAATATGCTCTTATTGGTTCAATGTAATTATACATCATAGTGAGATTGAAAGTGTTAGAAACATACAAGCACACAGCACTTGGTGTATTTCCTTCCATACAACCCCCCTGCCCTTTCCCTTCTCCTCATACATGTTAAGGAGATTGGTGATGAAGTCTTCTTGTACCAACATAACCTTATTTGAACTGTTCCCTTCCTCAATCCTCATCTTTACTCTCTCTCCCTTCATCCCCTTCCCACTGTTCTACTGGTTTCTCTCTTCATTTGACTAGAGTTCCTTTTGCTTCCTATTTTTATTCTAGCTTCCACATATGAGAGAAAACATATGACCCTTGACTTTCTGAGTCTGGATGATCTCACTTAAGCATAATATTCTCTAGTTCCATTCATTTGCTACAAATGATATAATTCTGTTCTTTATGGTTATGTAGAATTCCATTGTGTGAATATACTTCATTTTCATTATCCATTCCTCTGTTGATAGACACCTAGGTTTGTTCTATAATTTGGCTATTGTGAATTGTGCTGCTATAAACATGGGTATGCATGTATCAATATAGTATTCTAAATTTGAATGTTTAAAGCAGCATGTGAGATGGTGGGACAGAAAGCTCTCCACCAAAAATTTGGAGCAAGAAGAAGACACATTGGAAATATCATTGCAGTGGTCTAGGTGAGGAAAAGAAAACAGCCTGACCTGGATTATGGAGGGACATATTGATTCCAGAAATACTTAGGAGGAAAAAGAAAAAAAGGTTTTGTGATTGGAAGAGAGGGCAATGGAAAAGGGAATCCAGCATTTGGTGGTATTACAGGGTCAATGAGTGTGATTATCACTGAAATAAACTGGCTTTTGGGGCTGTGATAGGGGGTGATAATGATGAATTCAATTTGGGGATTTCATATAGACCATCTTCCTCCCTCTCTCCCTCCCTCTCCTCCCCATCCCTCTCTTTTTCCCTCTCTCTCTTTGTGGTACTGAATACTGAAGATTGAACCAAGAGGCATTCTACCTCTGAGATCATATAGATTTTTTTTTTTTTTTAACACAGGCCAGGATCATTTTGCTGGAACAACAACAAAAAAATGTTTCCAAGGACAAAATAAGCTAAAATTTTAGTAAGCATTCACTTCATACCTAAAATACTTGTGTTATGATCTGTTGTTGTGAAGGCCAATGGAGTAGGGAGAATTACCTAGAAAGATCAGTTTTTAAGTGAGGGCTGAGTTGGCAGCATGGTGGAGTGAGAGGCGCACAGCTCTGGATGGCAGGAAATTAATATCCTTGAGTGTATTTTACTCATTAACAGCAGGAGTTGAGGCCAGGCACAAAGTCATTTGGTTCCTCGGATCCCTATATTTTTTAAGAACAGATAATATCATGTTTCAATTATTTCACAGAGCCTTAAGATTTGAACTAGATAGCTGATATAAAATTGCTCCTATATGCTTCTTTCATATCTGGAGTGATAAGAAACAAAATATTAGATCTTTGTTGGAAACTTCAAATTTGGGACAAAAATTTTTGGTGGAGTACCTTATGATATAAAGAAGATGAGCATTTCTGTGCATTTTAATGTCATTTTTGGTAAAAGAGTTCAGTTAATTCATTTTTTCATGTAATAATAATCTGTCTTCTGGAACATTGCAAATGTAAATTGTGACACACTACAAATAAAATAAACCCAATGGCAGTCCTTAGTGCCAGAGAAGATTTTTTTTGCAATCAATTTTTTAATTAGTGTTTTCCTTTATTAAAAATGCAAGAAGACAAAAAATAGTTTTACATTCAGTATTAATGTAATTTTCAACTCCTGGTTATGATTACATCATAAGTATCACAGCCAAACTTCTTACAGAACTAAATACAGAGCATTTTCATATTCTTTCAAACAAGTTCACATAATTAAGAAAGTGTTTTTCAAATGCAATAGAATTATCTCATTTACTCTGCTGTATTTACATATGTCTTTCATGAAGAGCTATTTGGCAGTAAATCGAGTTGTTCTTTAAATAAGCATACCAAAATACTTTTTCAGAGTCTAAAGTTCTGCTAAGAGGAAAAAATCCACACCAATTTTGCCTCTGAAAAGATATTATCACTGCTCTTTTTGTTGATCTAGAGACAAAATATTGGAGAAAATGGAATTTTACCAAAAGCAAGTTATGAATTCTGCTCCACAGAATCTTATCCTACAGCTTTTCATAAACCACTAAAAATTAATGGATTAGAACAAAAGCCCTACCTTTTTGCCTCAAAGTATTTTGGAATAAAGAAACTGATAATTATTTACCCAGTGGCAATCCTGCGTAATTCCCCTCTGGCAGGAATCCAAATAAAAGACTTCAATATGTTAAACTGTTTTTGTCACAGGAAGCCTTGCACATTTAAAACTCAAAACAAGTTGGACCCAAGTCTACTGGTAGATGTTAATAGTTAGTGTCCATTCAGCACCTTCAATTGGGTAGATTTCATTAACACATGTTTAAATTTTAGGGTGTATTAATATCTTACAGAGATTTTCCTCTAACTTTTTTGGTGAAAAAAAAAAAGGAAGATATTTTAACAGTTGAATGATTTTGAGAATAACAACTTTCTGGGCTTATGCTTGAGTATCACATGCATTCCTGGGGATTCCAGGGAATTAGTCTAGTGGTTCAGAGCTGGTCTCTGGAGTCAGGCTGCCTGGGTTTGAATCCTAGCTGGGCCACTTAGTCACCATGTGATCTGAAACACATTATCATTTTTCTTGATTCCCTCAGTTTTCAAAACTATGAAATGAGGGAAAATAATAGTTCCTATCTCATAGTTGTTGAGAATACACTATGAAATATATAAAGTGCAAATATATAAAGTGCTGAGAACAGTTCCTGTCATATAGTATGCGCTTAGTAGTTACCAGCTATTGTTACTATTATTAACTTGAAGACAATTGTTATTATAATAGGAAGTTGATAGATAATGAGAAAGAAAAGATTAGATTCTTTTTGACTGGTATCCTTGACTTTGCAGAACATTAGGAAGGAATGTAACATTGATGGAGGTTCTACCAAATGATACATCCTCTTCTGTTGCTTGGGATCAATCCTGGAAAATCCACAGGAGGAAGAAGAGGAGGAAGAGAGGGGGAGGAGTGGAAGGAAGTGGATGAAAATGTCAATATGTCTCTGTATGGTGGTGACTTAAACAGAATCTTCATTTCTTTTCTTACTGAAAGTATTCATTCCCAAGTGAATCCCTCCTCCCTCCATCCCTGCCCCCGCAAACTTGCAAAACCCACATGCCTTACTGGAGAAATACATGTGCCAAGTTGGAAATTTTAAAATTCAAACTCTAATTTTTTGCATACGCATAAATTCTGGCAAATTTTGATGCTGGTTAAGAAAAAAACATAGTTTTTGCTTGTTGGAATATTATTATCACTCCAAATGATTGAACAGATTTCTTCAGCCTTTCTAAATGTAATTCATTTCTGAGAAGACAATAAGGATGAAGAATTTCCTCTTCAAGGGTTATGCTGGGGGAGGCCTAGTAACTATCAAGTATTTGCACATAACTGACAGAAAAATATTCTCTCATCTATAACTTATTATTTTTATGTGTCCCTCATTTCACAACTCCCAATAAGCCAGGTATGGTGGCACATGCCTATATTCCTAGTACCTGTGAGATTGAGACTAGAGGATTGCAGGTTTGAGGACAGCATGCAGAAACTTTGTGAAATCATGTCTCAAAATAAATAAAATAAAATAAAATAGGGCTGGGCATGTAGCATAGAGGTAGAATGCCTCTAGGTTTAATCCCCATTACCAAAAAGAAAAACAAAACCAGCACCAACAAAAAACCAAACTTCCAATAACACAACATAGCTTGACAAAATAAGAGTTTCAATTAGAACCCACATGCTTACATAACTCATTATGATGGATATTTTATCTTTATTTCTAATACACATTTTAAATTGGACACACATGGCATGGTGGCACACATCTATAATCCTAGTACTTGGTAGGCTGAGACAGGAGGATCATAGGTTCACTGTCAGCCTCAGCAACTTAGTGAGGCCCTGTTTCAAAACATAAATAAAAATAGGACTGGGGGTATAACTCAGAGGCAGAATGCCCTGGGTTCAATCCCTACTACCACAAAAATAAATAAATAAATAAATAAATAAATAAATAAATAAATAAATAAATAAATAAATAAATATTGGACACACCCATGTAACTAATGCCCAGCTCAAGAAACATAATCTGAACACCAGACATCATCTTGTTGCTCCTTCTTGTCATGTACCCTCCCACCCCCAGTCTGCAAAAGTAATCAATGTCCTGACTTCTAATAGCACAGATTAGTATTCAGACATAAGATGTGGTATAAGGATAAATGCAATTTCTTAAGACTTTGGTGAGGTCTTGAAGTAGAAACAATCTCATCCCTCAGAGTCTGATATTAGGACACCATGGAATTTAGAGTAAATTATGAGTCTCACTATTTTAAATCTTAGCCACTGGACAATAATTTTTAGTCTGTATTATAGATTTTACCCTAATTCATTAAAAAAAAGCTAAGTATACAGAGAAGATGACTTAGTAGTCATATTTCTGCCCTTACATTATTTAATAATTAGTTCTGAAAAATAATGAATTCCGTAAAATAGAAGCTTATGTTTCATTGCAAACTTCAAGTCACTGATATTGTAGTGGCTGTATTAAATACTCAAGTTCTTCTGTAGAGATACATAGACCAATTCCTTTGCAGAAAAGAGACTTTCCATGGTACCATGCCACAAGAAAATCTCCCTATTGTTGACATTTGCAAGATCTATTATTGGTAGCACTTTATCGACTTTGCAAAGCTCCCCTAGGCTTCTGCAGCTGTTTCCCAATACTGCATATGCACCCAATCCACAATTCCTCAATCACAGTAATTTCCAACTTAATGTACATTATGTAAATAAATAAGTTTCAGAACATTATTGGAGTACCTAGTACCATTTTAAAACTTGTATTACAAAATCTCTATCTCAGTGGTAGGAAATAAAACTCCAATACCCAGAAAAGTCTGTGGAAAGATCAATCCTTAGGGAATAAAGCCAGGAAAGAACTCCAAAGCTCCTAAGTACTGTTTTCTGTGGCCAGAAATCTTCCAGGCACCTGTTACAGCATCTTAGTCAGTCGGAACACTCCATCCTATTCGTACCTCTAAGGGCATTACTCAGATCTAAATATATACCACTCCCCAAATCCCTTAAGTTATAAAAAATGATTTGTGTGTGTGAAAAAAGGGAATAGAAAACCTTAGTTAAATACCTTGGCCATCCTAGCTTTCAATTTGGCAATCAGAACAAAATCAGATTAACCTGGCTACTGAGGACATTAGCGTGATATCATGGCTATATCCATACATTACTTATATTCTCTAATAAACCACAAATTTCTTAAGGGAAAGATATTTGACAAGAAAAGCTTTGTGCTGCCCCCACAGTGTCTGGGACAGGTGCTCAATAATCATCATTTGTTTTTAGTATTGGCCAATTAAAACTAGAGTAAAATGCATATATTTAAGGGTGAACATTGTTTATCCTCCAAGAGAGATCTGAATTTTCTAATCTTTTAAAGGAAGAATAAACAGAAAAAATATAAATAAAGCCTTGGTATAGCAACGTCTGGGATGCTGCACCTTAGTCTGGTTAATTCATCTTAAGACACCAAAAAATCAACAGAAATAATAAGAGGCATTGATTTGTTTTCTTTACAGAAAACACCAAGGAGATCATGAAGGAACTCTGACAAGGATATGAACAAATTCTGTACAATGTTTTTTCTTTATCTCACTCTTTCTTTGTTACTTTTACTGCAAAGCTCCTTGAAAAGCTTTTCCATGATATTTGGATCTAATTCCTCTTTCCTTATTCTCCCTTGAAACCTCCTCAATCTCTCTTTTGTCCTATACCAACTCTGATCTCTTATGTTAGTCAGCTTGCTGCTACTGTAACAAAAGTCTTAGATAACCAATTTTTAAAGAGAAGAGGTTTATTTTGGCTCACAGTTTTGGCAACTTCAGTTGCTTTTGGATGTCTGGTGTGTTCATGTGTGGGTGGTGGCAGTGACTGATGTAGCAAAACTACTCACCGCATGACCTGGATGTGAAAGAGCTAAGAGAATGGAGAAGTCCCACTACCCCCGCTCAAGGGCACCCCCCAATGACCTGAGACCTCTCCCTAGTCCCCACTGCTTGAAGTTTCCACTACCTCCCAGTAGTGCCACACTGGGGAGCAAAGCTTTACCACAGGGGCCTTTGGAGGACATTCAGGAGCATCTACCCAAACTGCTCTCCAAGGGTTGTATAGCCCAGTCCTTGGCTTGACTTACTATTTGGCAGAACTGATTGCCTCCACTTTCTTGAAGTTCTTGGCTTAGCTTCTAGAGCGTGCTCTTTGGAATCCTCCTCTGGCTGCTCCTTCTCAGAGGCTCCTGCTGGTTCTTCTTCATCACCATCTTCAACCACTAATGCCAGAGCGCCCAGGCTCAGTGCTTGCCTCCTCTCTTCTCCATCGACACTGGCCTCCTTTCTTTCCTCTGTTTAAATATACTTTTATTGGTATATTGTGATTGTATACCATAATGAGGTTCAGAGTGAGAGGAACACATGTGCACACAGTACTTGGTGTGCTTCCCTCTGGGTGCCACCTTGCTTCCCCCTTCCCTATATGTGACATTGATAATTTCATGTATGAATAGAGCACTAATTGAACTATTTCCTTCATCGAGTCACCTCCCCACCTTCCCCCAACCCCCTCCATCCCTCCCCTGGAGTTTCTCATCTTTTATCTGAAGTCCCTTGTGTTTCTCAATTTCTCTCTAGCTTCCATATATGAGAGAAAACATACAATCCTTCACTTTCTGAGACTAGCTAACCTCGCTAAGCATAATATGCTCTAGTTGCACCTATTTTCCTGCAAATGTAATAATCGTTCTTTATAACTGTGTGAAATTCCCATTGTGTGTATATGCTACTGTTTCATAATCCATTAACCCATTAATGGATTCCATATTTTTCACTATTGTGAATTGTGCTGCTAGAAACATAGATATGCACATAGTTTCCTGACTTCAATTCCTTCGTGCGCTCTGGGTGGGATTGCAATTTATCACGGCCACTATGGAGATCAGTGTGGAGGTTCCCCAGAAGACTAGGAATGGAACTGCCATACCACCCAGCTATACCACTCCTGGGGATCCTTCCAAAGGAAGTAAAGTCAGAATACTACAGGGATACATTGGCCTTCTTGATTGTTCCCTCCATCTTATCACCTTAGGCATGTGGATGACTCAGTTTACACTCCTAAGCTCACCTCCTCCCACACTTCCAGCTGCCTTCTCAGCACCTTACCACGAGTATCCCATAGGCACTTGGGGAGTGTTTCCAAGCTGACCACCATCTTCTCCTTGTTTCTCTTCATTCCGCTTTCTCTCGGGCTCAGGCCAGTCTCATCTTTGGCCTTTCTCTTACACTCACCACTCAGTCTATCAGCAACCCTCATGGCTCCACTTTTAAAATATTTTCAGAACTTTCTACATCTTAGTAGCGCCACTGCTTCTTCAGGCTCTCACTCAAATCCCCGTGCTTGTCAACTAACCATCACCTCTCCCTTTGCTCTGGCCTTCCTGGAGTTTTGTCCTCAGCAGCAGGAGTGATCCTGTTCGAAAGCAAGCAGGTAATGCGGCTGCCCTGCTAAACATCCTGCATGGGCTTCTCGATTCAGAGAGCGAATCCAGACCTTGCGACTTTATCCCTTAGTTCTCTTCCTTCGCTCTCTAGCCACACTGGTGTGCTTGCTGTATGCTCAAGGTTTCTGCATTGGTTGTGTCCTCTGTATGGTACACCCCCAACACACACCATAATACTCTCTCCCTTCCATCAAATGTGCTTCTCCAGAGATTTTCCATATCTATAATATCTGAAATTTCGACCACTGCAATTTCCTGATTAATTTTTCTCCAAAGCACTTATGAACACCTAAATACTATATATTGTGCTTTTTTAAAACAAGGAGTGAAAGTTCCAAGAGAAAAGGAATGTTCATTTTGATTGTTTGCTTTGTTTTATCCTGATAAATTCCCAGCACCTAGAATTTAAGTATGTAAATTATCTGTTGAATAATTATGTCTCCTTCTCCTCCCCCTCCTCTCACTTTTGTCCTTTTCTTCCCTACTCTCCTCTTCCTTTCTTTCCTCTTCCTCCCTCCCTCCCTTCCTTCTTTCTTTTCTTTTTTCTTTTGTGTGCGGTATTGGGGATTGAATCTAGGGGCCTTTGAGCTACACCCCCAGCCCTTTTTATTTTTTATTTTGAAACAGAATTTTGTTAGGTTGCTGAAAGTCTTGCTAAGCTACTGAGGCTGGTCTCAAATCTGCAGTCCTCCTGTCTCAGCCTCCCAAGTACTGGAATTACAGGTACGTGCTATCATGTCTGGCTCTCTTCTCCTTCTATTCCCCTCCCTTCTAGTGTCTACTGTTTTCTATCTGGACTTACTCATTATTATCTCTCCAGGTACATGACTTTAGTTACCCCAAGAAGTATATTCCTAAACTTGTTTGATTCTTGGAATATAAAATATATTTGGAACCATCTGTCCTATTGAGGAAAGAAACTAGGCACCATAGAAATAAAGTGGTTTTAAACAATTGATAATTACCATTTGGACCTTATTACTACTACTGAAACTTCTCTGGGTCTCTCATTGTTTCCTGCTTGGATTATTAGGGCAGCCTCCTAGTTGTCATCTGTAACTTCTATGTGAAAATCGCTAAATGTTTCATCACACAGTTGTCAGTGTAATCATATCACATCCATTTAAATATATTTCATGGGTTTCTTGTAATAGAGGAGAATGATAAAAATGATGATGACAATAATAATAAAGGTGTAGAATTAAGTATATTAAAACCAGAATAAGCCTTTATCTTTCCCTCAAAGTCAAATGTGTGTTTTCTATTTGAGTTAATTAAAGAGTCTCTCCTAAGAATACCTGCATTACAAGTATAGATAATGCTTGATTGCTTGAAATATATTTCTTAGTTGAATTAAAAGGCCCATATTGTCATTAGAACCTTAAAAATCATTCATTCTCAAAGCCCTTGAAAAACAAGAACAGTCTACTTACCTCAAAGTAAGTAGAAGATAGGAAATTATTAAAATCAGAGCAGAAACTAATGAAGTAGGGAATAAAAAATACAGGAAATCCATAAAACAAAAAGCTGGTTTCTTGAAAAAATAAAAATGATACATAAACCATTAGTGAATCTAACCAAAAGAAAGAGAGAATCAACCCAAATTACCAAAATAAGAGATGAAAAAGGTGATTTTACCACCGACAGTGTGGAAATCCAGAGGATCATCAGAAACTACTTTGAAAAACTATACTCCAAAAAAAATGGAAAATCTACAAGAAATTGACAAATTTCTAGACACATACAACCTTCCTAAATTGAATCAAGAAGATATAGAAAACTTAAACCAACCAATAGCAATTAAAGAGATAGAAGCAACAATAAAGAGTTTACCATCAAACAAAAGCCCAGGGCCAGATGGTTTTCCAAATGAATTTTATAAAACCTTTATAGAAGAGCTAATCCTAATACTCCTCAATCTATTCCATGGAATTGAAAGAAATGAGACTCTCCCAAACACATTCTATGAAGCCATCATCACATTAATACCAAAGCCAAATAATGACAGCTCAAGAAAAGAAAGCTATAGGCCTATATCTCTGATGAACTTAGATGCAAAACTGCTAAACAAAATACTAGCAATGTGCATCCAAAACCATATCAAGAAATTATATACCACAACTAAGTCGAGTTCATCCCAGGGATGCAAGCCTGGTTCAATAAACGGGAAATAATCCATGTAATAAACCTAATCAAGGAGGTAAAAGACCTCTATAAGGAAAATATAAAAAGTTGAGAAAAGAAATCAAAGAAGACCTTAGAAGATGGAAAGATCTTTCATGTTCTTGGATAGGCAGAATAAATATCATCAAAATGGCCATCTTCCCAAAAGTGCTCTACAGATTCAATGCAGTGTCCATTAAATTACCAAGGTCACTACTCACTCACACACATAGAAAAATCAGTCCTTAAATTCACCTGGAACAACAAAAAGCCCAGAATCTCCAAAGTAGTTCTTAGCAACAAGAACAATGCAGGAGGCATCACAATACCTGACTTCAAAGTATACTACAAAGCCACAGTAATAAAGACAACATGGTATTAGCAGAAAAATAGACACATAGACCAAGGAAGTAGAATAGAAGATTCAGAAACAAACCCACACACTTACAGTCAATTGATTTTTTTTTACAAATGAGCCAAAAACATACACTGGAAAAAAGATAGCCTCTTCAACAAATGGTGTTGACAAAACTGGTTAACCATATACAGAAAAATAGAAATAAACCCCACTTTCTCACCCTGCACAAGGTCAACTCAAGATGGATAAAAGACCTGGAAGTCAGGCCAGAAACCTTGTAGCTACTTGAAGAGGGCATAGGACCAACACTTCAACACATAGGCACAGGTAAAAACTTTCTCAACAAGACCCCAAAAGCACAAGCAACTCAAAGGAAGATCAATACAAGGAATTGCATTAAACTGAAGAGCTTCTGTGCAACCAAGGAAACTACCAAGAATCTCAACAGAGAGCCCACAAAATGGGAGAAAATTTTTGCCAGCTACTCCTCGAATAGAGGACCAATATCTGGAATATACAGAGATCTCAAAAAGCTCACAGGTAAAAAAAAACAAATAACCCAATCAAAAAATGGGCAAATGATATAAACAGACACTTCACAAAAGAAGAAATACAAATGGCCAATAAATGTATGAGGAGATGTTCAACATCATTAGCAATCAGAGAGATGCAAATCAAAACTACCTGAGATTTCACCTAACTTCAATTAGAATAAAAAACAGGAACAACAAGAAATGCTGGTGAGGGTGTGGAGAAGTGGGAACCCTAATACATTGTTGGTGGAATTACAGATTAGTGCAACCACTTTGGAAAACAGTATGAAGGATCCTCAGACAAATGGAGATGAACCTATAATATGATCCAGCAATACCACTTCTGGGTATCTACAAAAAGAATGGGAACCAAACTATCAGACTGGTGCATGTGTATCTATGTTTATAGCTGCACAATGCACAATTGCCAAACTATGGAACCAGCCAAGTTGTCCACCAACAGATGAATGGATTACAAAACTATGGGATATGTACATTTGAATTTTACTCAGCCATAAAGAAGAACAAAAATCATGTCATTTGCAGGGAAATGGATGGAACTGGAAAACATTATGCTAACTGAGATTAGTCAGTCACAAAAAGTAAAAAATCCTATGCTCTCCTTAATATGCAGAAGCTAGGGAGAAAGTGGGACATAAGAGGGACTCTAGACAAACAAGGAGAAACCTTAGATGAGCAAAGAAGGTGACTTAACTGAAGGTGATGGGGTGGGGGAGGGAAACATCCTAATGCACATGATGTACTTTCACAAACATATCAAAGTCAATCACTAAACTGAACTTGAGAAGGAGGGAGGGGGAGGGAGTGGGGCGGGAATTAGGGAAGGGTTAGATGAGAAATGCATGCATGTATGCCTTTACCAGCTTGTACCTAACAAAGATGTATGATTACAATGCACCAATAATAAAAAAAAAAATGAAAAAAATAGTTCATTCTTCTAAAGGAAGTAGAAGTGAAACTGAAATTTATCCTGAGGCCCAATGTGTTCCTCTAACTGTTTAGACTATTGGTCCTTTCTAGGCTCTGGTTTTGATATCGGCAGCATCTTCCTTTTTAATAAAGTCATCCATAAAACCCGTTAAATTATTAATTAACTTATCAATTTTTGTGGTACTGGGGGTTGAACCCATTCTAACTCTGAGTTATACCCTCAGCCATATTTAAATTTTTGTTTTGTTTTGTTTTATTTCAGGGTCTTGTTAAGTTACTGGGTGCTGGCCTCTAATCTGTGATCTTCCTGCCTCAGCCTCCCATGGTGGCACAGGCAAGTGCCACGATGCTCAACCCATAAAACCCATTTTATACTGACTCATTTCTTTGTGAAGTTACAGGATACATTAATATTGCAGAACAGAGATACATTTTCTTATAGGAGACACAAAAGTAGAAGTATTTTCTAATTATTTCTATAGTTGAGTGGCAGTCTTCACTGGCCCAAATTCTTTGGCGAATTGGTTCTCCAAACAAGACCTCAGTCAACCTTGAGAGCAGCTGTTTCTGGGACAGCAGAGACTGGCAAATGAAGGAATAACTGTGGCTTTAATAGGCGTGAGTTTTCTTCTTTCCACCAGATTCTGAGCTACCCTCTCTGAAAGGGTTGCTTTTGATGATCAAATGCATCTTGCTTTCTCTTGGTTAAAGAAAAATACACCTTTATTTTTTAGACCATGATAACACAAGGCAGTCACTAGAAAAATTGGCAAGAGTGAGTAGATTTTCTAATAGGCTGGCCACTGTGATTCGGGTATTATTTTTTTCTGAGAAGCCCAGCAACGCCGCCTGTTTCATTTTGGAGTGGATTTCTTTCCTCCAGTGGCACTCCTGAAGCCATGCTGTCTGCTTCAATTATAAATCCCCAGTCTTCTCATCCCAGACTCAGGGCTATAACTGACTTCTGGCAATTTATGACCAATCCTAAAGCATTTAGCTTGTGAATTGTACCATTTGTTGAACATGTAAAAATCTCTGACACTTGGGGCCAAAATTAAAATGTCGTTTGCTAAATGACTATGTGAATAGCCAGGGAATCTCATGAGAGAAATAACTAAAATTACTTAAAACCTTAGAACTTTAGAGTTGGAAGGAAACTCGGTGATCATTTTCTATAACCCTTCATTTTACTGATGAGGAAATTGAGGCCAAGGCTTAAGTACAACATCAGTCACTGTCTTAGTCTGTTTTCTTTGTTATAACAAAATGCCTGAGATGGACCATTTATAAATATAAAAGTTTATTTGGCTCACAGTTTAGGAAGATAGGGAGCATGGCCAGTTTCTGTGAAGAGCCCCCTTACCACATCATAACATGGTGGAGGGCATCATATTGCAAGACAGAGCAAGCTTGCCTGGGAAAGTTCACTTTTATAAAAAACTCACTCCTGCAATAACCCGTTATTCCATGAATGGATAAAGCTATTCACGAGGGCAAACCTTTATCCAATCACCACTCAAAGGTCCCTCCCCCAAATACCATTAACCTATGAATTTGGGAATTGGGTTTCCAACAATGAATTCAGGAGGAACATTCAAACCACAGAAATCACCTAATTCCTGTCAACTGCCCATTTCATGATCCATGATTTGCTTCTTACCAAATGGCATTTATGAAAGGGCAAAACTGGAAGCAGGCCAGAGATTGCAGATGTTTATTTCCTTTCTACAGTGGCTTCATTTTTCACTAGTGTGGTAGGGCAGGGTGGGGAGGAGCAGGGGTAGGGGACATCCGGACATGGTGAGAAGCATCTAAGACAGTATTTCTTACCCTCAGTGTATTTAAGGCTGTAACACTGCAGGTGGAACGAAACAGGAGGAGAATGAGATTGGCTTTCCTGGAAACAAGTGCACATAGATAAGGGCTTTGGGGGACCTGCTTAATAGCAGAGCATATGAGGCCATCTCGAATTGTTGTCTTTGATTAGTGTATTTGCACACATTGAGTTGCTCTCAAGATGTCTTGAGTGCATCACACTATTCTGAATTTTCAGTCATTTTTGGTTTCAGGGCAATTACCAGATAAAGTATGGGTATGAAAAGCATGCTCAGTAGACCTTTTGAGAAGAGGATATGGACTAAATTTTTGAAATTCAGTCATTTATCATTTACAGCTCAGATACTGGTGTATTGTGGACGAATTCAATAGGAAGTGGGGGAAAGAATATTTTATGGTATTGCTCCCTTAGAATTGATAGAAGCAGAATCACTCTATCAAAATGGGCCCTGCAGAGAATGGCTAGCCCCAGAGCTACTCTTCTATGCTACCATATCTCTAGTATTTTAGATTGCATATTTGATTTTTTTCTTAACTCCAATTCATCCTGAGCATTCACATTGAATTCTGTTATATTCATATCTCAGGAAATCAGAGAGTCTCTCTGCCACATGGTACATATTTAAATGTTTTTCAAATGAATGAGAAAGGATGGTGAATCTGGACTTAATACAGAGAGGGGCAGGCAGTAAGGGAAAGGCTGTCATGTCGGGTGTGGGCATGTTCAAGGTAGATAGTATTCAGCTCATTACACCCAGAGTTCGTGCACATCACTCGTTTCTATATTTCTTCCCATTCTATTAGGTAGATAAAGAACAATTTATCTTCACAACTATCAAATAGTAACCAAATTTTTTCTGTGGTGACCCAAGGCTAATGTTTTCACGTATGTAAATTAGGGACTATGACAGAAAGGAGAATTGTTAAGGGTTGCATAATCTCCAATGTCCCACAGTTCATCTACTAGGTTAATAAATTCAGTGTCTCTCAATAAGTAGCTATTGGTTTCCTGCTATTTGTGAAATATTTGCCTGGGCTTCATGAAAGACCCTGGAAGTTTTATATGAGAAAGCCCAAATTAGGATCTCTAGCAAACTTTAGTTTAACCTGAAGATTTATTTGAAAAGAGAAGTCATCTGACTTCTCAGTACTTTCAGAAACTGCATGTAAAAATAACAAATCGATTCCTCTTTTTCTACATTAAGCAGTCCTTCCCATTTGACTAGTTATAGTGATATGATTACTTGGAAATACTCTACATCCAGTATATGAGCACTGGTGCTTATGAAGAGTTTCATCTCCCATATAAAGGTAGGAGTCAATGTTCAGAATTTACTTCATGTAATGTAAGTGAATTTAACACTTAAATGTTGATCTGTTGTAATATCTCATCTCACAGGAAAGAAGTGCTGATAAAGTTAGAGGGATTTCAAAGCGGAGAGGTAGCAAGTTTAGTAACACCTCATTAGGCGCAAGTGCTTTGTCTGCAGGGAAGAGAAATTGGTGATATCTCCATATCTTGCAGCATTTATCTTTGTAGCTCAGCCGCACACAAAACCTGCTCTACACTAAAATTCTCTGCACATGTATTCTTTGCCTGGGCCACAGTCTTTGACTATCTTATAGTAGGAACCACTTATAAAGTTCAGAAATCTGCCAGTTCTATGTGGTATGACAGGTGGACTACAGAGGGGTGCATACTGAGGGAGAAAAGGGAGAAAAACCCCTGGGCTGGAGGATTGGGCAAGTAAGATAGGACTGGTCTCCAGGAATACACAGGGTCTCTTTCAAAATGCCAAAAAAAAAAAAAATACTTAGTAAATATAAGGGCTGACATAGGACAGACAGGGCTAAACAAATGTGGGGGTGAGCTTTTCCAATCCCCAGATAGCTTACATAAACATCTAAGCTTGTTAAAATATCTGTAGCTTCCAAAATAGCTATGGATGTAAATATAACAGAACAGGGAGATGGGGGGAGGGGTATCACTTTTTAATTAGCTAGATTTTTTAACTTCTTATGGATGTATTGTAATCATATACAAAAGTGAAGTTCAGAATGATAGAGACATGCATGTACACAGCATTTGGTGAGCTCCTCCTCCTCCCCCCCAGCTCCCACCCTACATGGTACTGAGATTGGCATTGATCATTTTGTACATTCAGAGTGTCAACTGACGTGTTTCCTTCATCCAGTCTTACTCCCCCCATTCACCTTCTTCTCTTAATCCCCTCCATCATTCCACTGGGGTTTCTTCTCCTTTACCTGGAGTCCCTCTTGTATCCCAATTTCTCTCTAGATTCCACATATGAAAGAAACATATGACATGACCCTTCATCTTTTTTTGTGACTGGCCAATCTCACGTAGCATAATGTTCTCTATTTCCATCCATTTTCCTGCACATGACACAATCTTGTTCTCTTAAACAAGTATTACAACATTGGCAAGAAGGCAAACCAGCAGAAAATGAAGTTAAAATTATAAAACATATGATAATCAATCTGAAAGAGACTCTAGAGTTTTGTGACATTTTCCCATTACTAAAGTAGTTATAAGGTCTATAATTAATTTGGATGAATTGTTTTTGAAAAACTCATAATTAAATTTTTCCTAAAACTTATTTTTATAGGAATAAGTTTTTCTTTTCTCATTTGTATTTCATGAATTTACGTAATATATAACTGAATTATGTTCAATAACAATATCAAAAGACATAAATAGGTTTGGGTACAAATCAAACTAATCTTGGTAGTTGTACTCAATAGGTGAGAGAAGAAGTTCATGGACATGAGAAAAACCTACTAATTTCAGCATCCTGAATGCTGTGGATAGGTATTAAACTCAAAAACAGAGATGCAGGCTAGGAAATCAAGATCCAGCAATACACACACACACACACACACACACACACACACACACACACACAAAGAGAGAGAGAGAGAGAGAGAGAGACAGAGACAGAGACAGAGAGACAGAGAGAGATTCAAAACAATAAGATACAAAAAGTTTGAATATAAAGAAATGCAGAGGCAAATAGTAATAAAGAGAAAGTTGTAGCAATTTTAGAAATGATAAATACAATTTTAAGGTTAAAATGTTAAAGGAAGCCAGAACAGTGGCATATGCCTTAATCCCAGGACCTTGGCAAGCTGAGATAGGAGGATCATAGGATCAAGGCCAGCCTCAGCAACCTCTTGAGGCCCTCTGCAATGTAGTGAGACTCTGCTTCAAAATAAAAAATAAAATAGGGCTGAGAGTGTAACTCATAGGTAGAATGCCCCTGGATTGAATCCTCAATACTACAAAATATTTAAAAAGTAAAAAGAATTAAAGGGGATGTTATATACAAGTAAAATAATATAAAATAATGAAGATTCATGCACTTATTAATCTAGCCTCAACATACACAAATAAGCAAAATAGCAGATAAAGAATAATAAAATAAAAAAAAATTATATTTGTAGATTTTAGCTTATTAGTCCATAAAAGAAAAAGCAAAAAGAAGATTGGAATGGTAGACTCATATGTAGATTTGCATATGCACATATAATTTTCCACCAAACAAAATGAGAACATTGATTTTGAGCACATGAAGTATTCATAAGAGTTGAGTGAGTACTAATCAAACATTAAGGTCAGTATATCCCAGAAGGATGATATTATACATGGTATACTTGGAGAAGAATAAAATTAGATAACAAAAAGATAGCAAAAAATTGTATATCTGAAACATGTATATATACACCATTATATAACTCTTGGTTCAGGAGACAACATACAGAAAGTTATGAAATATATATATATATATATGAAAGCAACACATAACAAGACTTGTAGGATATAGCTAAAAAATTACTGAAAGTGCCATTTCTTATATAGCTTTCTGATAACATTCTTTTATGTTATCAAAGAGCAAACAACAAAATAAATGAAAGCCAAGAAACTAAACATTCAACTCCAGCAGCCTGAAAATAAGCATCAAAATAAATCCAAAGGAAACAAAAAAGAAGGAAGCAATAAACTTAAGGGAAGAAAACAGTAAAATGAAAAACAGCAAAAGTAATAAAACAAAACTATTTAATGTTTTTAAAAAGTGGTTCTATCAAAAGGCTTATAAAATATGTTTTGAAAACTAGTCAAGACAAATGGAGATAAGTTGCCGATTCAAAAAGTGGAAAATAACTAGTAGAAACAGAAATTTAAAAACTGAGAAACACTGTTAAGAACAATTATATGCCAGTACTTCAGAAGGCATAGATAAAACATAAATTTGTTATGATTTCCATCAGTATTTTACACTTTCTATCTCTTCTCTTCTCTTCTCTTCTCTTCTCTTCTCTTCTCTTCTCTTCTCTTCTCTTCTCTTCTCTTCTCTTCTCTCTTCTCTCTTCTCTCTTACCTCTCCCTCTCCCTCTCCCTCTCCCTCTCCCTCTCCCTCTCTCTCTCCCTCTCTTTAATTTAGAGGGAAGGTTGAATTGGTCGGACATGCCAAAATATTATATTGCTTTGATCCAAGACCATGACAATTTTCCAAGTCTGCTTTTGGGAGTGAAGTAGCTTAGCTTAGGGTCAGTCTCCCTAATCTCTCCGGGTTTACAAGAGAAGACAGGTGGCCTTAATATGTTAAAACAGCTCCTAATAAAGTATGGTATCAAGAGCATACTAACCAATGTTGGTAAGTGAATTAGAAAATGTATAATGCAATCACAGGACCAAACACAAACACAAGCCCCACTGTCCTTGCATGTTGAGGACTCTCTGCCAGAAAGACTAAGCTAAGTCATAGTAACCTAATCATATATGGCCATTCCATGCCTGGGGGCAGGGAGAGGTGGGAGCCATAGTGTTTTATTTATTACTAGCTAAACTGGGGAAAATGTGACTGGGAATTTTGAACCTGAAAGAGGCTTTCTGATTTTCTGTGATACTGGGTGAACCAGTATCTCCTGGATCCATCTTATTCTTTGATCACACTGTTTTCTACATTACTTTAAACTCCCTAGGCTTGATATTCTGAAAGAGTTCTGAGTGACTTTCCACTCTAATCAGAAACGGATCAACTGCCAAGGGATTCAGGCTCTTTATGGCGGTGATGAGTTTTATAATTTTCCGAGTGAGTACTTTACTTTTGTTTCATAGATCTATAAGGCATATCTTACACCAGAGTAAAATAATAATTCTGAAAAAGGCTACATCATATATCTCTTCTCCATATAATTGGGAACTATACACAGAGTTCCTGGGGTGGGTGTGGAGGTACTTTATTCTCTTCAAAAGCATATGTGAGCATATTTATCCTTCATTTAATAAGGTGTTTGCCAGAATAGCACCATTATTTTGCATTTAGATGATATGCCCAGTTGAATAAACCTTTGGCACATTTATAAAGCTAACTACCGAATTAGAACAAGAATAGGACCATTTGTATCTGAATATTCAAAAGTAGCTAGAGATAATGAAATAAGCTCTGAGATGACTGGACTTGTTAGCTGATAAGCTATATGGTTACAAAATCGTGAGCTATTTCCAAGAAGGAGGTTCTTTTAAGTCTTTTCATTCTGACCTGGCTGTGTTCTGGGTTGATTCTAGACTGGGTTTAGCACTACAAGGGGAGCAGTTATGAATATGGCTTTCATTTGGCTTCCTGTTTGAATCTATGACAGTTATAGAAAAATCTGATGGCAAATTAGTTCCAGGGTTGGATGGTAGGTAGTTAGTCTCTCTAACTCATAAACTATACCTGTTACAGTTTAGATGTAAAATATCCTCTGAGAAGCTTATGTATTAGACAATGCAGGCAGGTGCAGAGGTGAGGATGGCTGGAGGAGGTGGGACCCCTATACCTGTTCCTGGCTTCCTCAACTCTCTCTCTCTCTCTCTCTCTCTCTCTCTCTCTCTCTCTCTCTCTCTCTCTCTCTCTCTCTCTCCCTCTCCCTCTCCCTCTCCCTCTCCCTCTCCCTCTCTCTCTCCCTCTCCCCTATCCCCCCCTTCTGCCCCCTTTCTGACTGCCATGAAGTGAGAATGGCTTTTTTCCCTCCACCATGACCCCTACTTCTACCTTATTTTGTCTTGGAGCCAGCCAATCATGGACTGACCTTTGAAACTGTGAATCCTAAACAAACCTTTCTTCCTCTAAGTTGTGTGTGTCAGGTATCTTGGACACTGTGATGGAAAAGCTAACTAAAACAATACCTGCTAAACCCTGATTTATATATAAGGGATGAAGAAGAGTAAATTTTCCTGCTATACTTTGAACTGAATCTTCTGTAACATATAACGTGGAATTTGAAGCCTAAAACTGTGTTCATTTTGCTTCCAAAACCTGGAAGAAAAACACCTTTATTAGTGCCAATCTATTATAATGGAACATCTGGGAGATACTCTTGGCTTTAGATTAATGATTTAGATTTTACTGATGGAGGTATGGAATACTTCTTGGTTTGATGAAGACACTTTGCTTCTTACCTTCATGTAGAGAATGAATATTGCCTCTTTAAAGTGCAGAGAAGTAATTAGATAGCTACTTAAAAAAATAGGATTGGGGATGGGAAAATTATCTAGAAATTATTAAGATCTAAAATAACTAGTCCAATACATTAATACTTTGTACAAGACATTGCTTTAAAGTTTACTGTGATTTCTGTGTTTTATCCTTTATTCATTCACTCACTCATATACTTAATATTTATGGATCACCAACTCTAGACCACCATGGGTTGCCTTTTAATTCTCCATATCTGTGAGTTGGGTTCTGTCAACATTGGAGAAACAGTACATGTTTCTACATGAATACTAGGCATTGTTTTTTCTGGGGTTGATCTGACTGATATTTCTGTTTTAGGGCTTCAGGATTAATGTGCCCATGAGGCCTAGAGCTTTAAGTGATGCTGTGCCTTGCATAAATAGCTGCGCACTCTCCAAGAATTAAGAATACACAAAGCAATAGATGTAGCATTGGCTTGTGCAGATCATAAAGACTGATAAAAAATACCTTGTGCAGCAGAGATGCAGAGATACCATGTACACTGGTAATTCTGTGAGAAAATAAAAGAGGAAAGTAAAAACAAAAACTCTTTCAAATATTTAAGAACTGAAAATTTTTCCTTATGCCCTATTAAAACTAATTTTTTATCATATTGAGCATCTCCTATCGGTGCCATGCTAAGAACTTCAATATAAATTCTAGTTGTGGCAAATATCATTTGATTAATTGCTTAGATTTTTATCATAGTAAGCATCTCACAAACTGGTAGTTGCTGATCTATTTGACCATCTCTTCCTTTCACCTAGCTCCTTGAGAGCATTCGTGTCTTTTCTATTTCAGTCTTCCCAGCATTAGGCACACCACTTGGCACTTGTAAACATCAACTCTAATTATTTTTTTCAAATGAATGACTTTAAAACATAGATCCATCAATATAAATTTCTAAAGATGATTTTTCTGCCTGCGTGCAGTATCATTCAGAAAATATTTTCTAAAAGGCTGCCTTTTGTATACATAGAATGAAAAAAAAAATCAAACTCTTCATCTAATTGAATTTCAGTGAGGAAGATGGGTTGGTTGCTTCCCATCTGTGTATCATATTGAATTCAGAGAAATGCCACCTTGACCAATGTGTTAACCAATGTGCTACTTTAACAAAATTCCCGAGAGGATCAACTTAAAAAGAGAAAAAGGTATTTTTGGCTCATAGTCTTGGAGGTTCCGGTCCATGGTCTACTGGCCTGATTGCTTTTGGGACTGTGTCAAGACAGAACATCATGGCAGAAGTGCATGGCAGAAGAAGCTGCTCACCTCATGACAGCTGGGAAATGAAAGAGAAAGAGGTCCCCGTCTCCCCTTACAGGTCACAGCCCCTAATGATCCAACTTCTTCCACCTAGGCCCACCCCACGTTTTTTTTTTTTTTTTTTTTTTTTTTTTTTTTTTTTTTTTTTTTTTTTTTTTTTTTTTTTTTTTTTTTTTTTTTTTTTTTCTTCTTCTTCTTCTTCTTCTTCTTCTTCTTCTTCTTCTTCTATTTTTAGTGGTACTAGATCTTGAATCCAGGGGCATTTGAGTTTCCAAGTTGTATCCCCAGATTTTTTTTAATTGTTTTTTTGTTTTTTGAGACAGGGCCTTGCTAGGTTGCTGAGAGTATTGCTATGTTGCTGAGGTTAGTCTTGAACCTGCGATCCTCTTGTCTCAGCTTCCCCAGTACTCTGATTATAGGCATGAGCCACTATGCCTGACTTTAGGCCCTGCCTCTTAAAAGTCCCACAACCTCCCAGTAGCACCACAGTCTGAGGCCAAGTCCTTAATATGTGGGTCTTTTAACAAGATTTAAGACTCAAACTATACCGACCACCATGTTACTTTTTACAGGGTTTTGGTAAGCTTATATTCAACTATAAGCAAAGTAAGGGCGATTATAAATGTGTCATTTGATCACCAAGTTGATGCTGACCACATCTTTATTATGTTATTTTTTGAAATAGCTCCAAAATGACCAAATCTATGACATTTCATCCTAAAATAATCTTCTAATAAGAACTTTTCTTTGGTGGAGTGGAGTAAGAGCTGGGTGACCAGATGAAGAAAGACTTATTTTAAAGTATCATCCCTACTATTCCCCCTATACCTCCTTCAGCAAAACAAACACCTCGATGTCCTAGATTCATAAGCATTTCTCACTTTGAGAAAATGAAACTGAAGTACCATTTCTACTTTCATGATACTGAACCAAGAGAAGGTCTACAGTGATGTAGCTATTTGTATTCTTTCTTTCCTTTTTAGTGAGACCAGTGTAATTTCAAGGACAAGAAAGGATGCTTCTACTAAGTACATATGTTTCTACAAAAATGTCTCAAATCAGACATTAACCACACACTTTTTATTGCTGCCTAGGTGGAGGTTGAAGACTTGCAATATAAAGGATGGGTCAGTTGTAAATCTCTTCAACATTGTGTTGGTGGAAGATTTTGTTAAATGTAAAAAAAAAAATTTAAAATACAGCTTCAGAATATTTGAAATGTGATGGCTGAACAAATATAAACAACAACAACAAAATATTGACATACTTGTAGCTATATCTTATATATTCAAAAGCCCTTTTCATTCATGGAAAAAAAAACCCACAGAATTCATTAGGTATTTATTAAAAATAAAATTGCCTATTCATAAAAATCAAAAGCAATATGTTTTGCTTATATCAACAAGTAAAATTAATACAACTTTTCCTATAATAGTTCATTTGCTCTGACATGATTTTGAATATCAGTACAAAATGTCAAGAAGAGTTATAAATTAGAATAAGAGATAAAAATTCTTTAGGTAAATTGTTTTCTCTATAGAGCCATAGGAATCAATTATTTATTGTTCATGAAAATTTAGCACTTCTAATTTACATACGGCTTTCATCTTTACTCACCTACAGGGCATGGTGCTATGGTAGACATCAAGACATTATTATTATTGCTGGCACTGCCTATTAATAATTGGATATTGGAGCTGTGCGGCCAGTGACATGTTTAATCTGCTTTTGATTAAAGTGAACTTTCAATTATTCTTGGTTAATATTTCCTTGATTCATACTTTTGAATATCAGGAGCAACAGCCTTACTCTCCTTCATCTCCTGTACATTGGAATTATTCTGTGTCTTATGAAGATGATTGGAGATGTGTAGGAGCTTCCTGGTGGTCAGTCTTCCAGACAACAAAGTTCCCTCCCCAGAAGAGACAGCGATGGGAAAGGTGACTTCCCACCGATGAGACAGCACTTGGTCGGATTATTTAATTTCTGAACTTGCTGTGGCTACCAAAGCTGTTAATTAGTACCAACTATGACAGCTTGTGGCATGATTGGACTCTTGTTCAACACAAATAATCATTAGCTGCTAATAACTGAAAATCACTGTGAGCAAGGCAGAGGTTGCCCCCATGACCTAACCTAAATGTTCTAGGGGAGGCTTAGGAACTGTGTGGTCTGTGGCAACCCATGACACTGGGTGTCTGGATTGAGATTTGGGATTTTTTTTTCTTAGTGGTGAAAATAATTTTTGGATAGCATATGAGATTGGGTCTTAATTTACTTGCTTTAAAAAAGGAATGTTTTACCTGATGTAGTATAGTGTGTATATAAAATTAGTGATATTGAAAAAGCCACATTGGAAGTACTTATTACAGGTTTTGTTTGCATCTTTGTAAGTTTTTGGAAATGTTGCTTTTATTTTTCTTTCCATAGTAACTACGATGGTTAGTTCTTTCCTCTATAATCTCTAGATAACTGGTCACGTAAGATCGACTTGGCTAAAAACAGAATGAATAGATGGAAATGAAAAAAAAATTACACTCAGAAAACATTTTGAAAAACTAAAATAATGTTGAGTTGGTAGTGCACACATATGTGTGTGTTTAATATTTTTTAACAGTTACTGAATTTATACATATATCTATAGACAGACCTATAAAGAATGACCTGAGTACAACAGAATTAAATAGAATGAAGATTTGACTTAACAAGATGAATGTCATTTGTATAATAAAATAGTATAATAAATAACGAGATATATTGAAATATAATAAATAAAATATTAGAACTCTCCAAATGACATTACTAAATAGTAGGCTTGGTTGATAGATTGGTAAAGGTATGGAATATTTCTTTGTTAGATGAAGACAGTTGCTTCTTCTCCATGTAGAGAATGAATTTTGTCTGCAGGAAAATACTCAGGTAATACCTGTTTTTTGAGGAGAAATAGAAAAAGCACCTGGAAGTAATTAAAGCATAAAAGCAACTATTTAAAACAAATTATTTGCATAGTCATTACTTTGGAGTGATTCCCACATATTATCTCATTTATTTATTTGTATACTCATTTACTTAATACATATAGAACACTAACTATGTAGGCCACCCTGGGTTGCCTTTTAATTCTCCAAAAATCTCTGAGTTCGGTGCTATCCACATTTAAAAGAGAGTATATGTTTCTATGTGAACATTACTAGATGCTTCAACTGTTAATGAAACTGGTAGAGTTTATGAATAGGCATATATATTGTGTTCCCTGCCACAGGCTGGGAGTAAGAGATCTGGGTTCCTTGTTTTAAAATTTGGCATGGACCTGTTGTATAACAGCCTCCCAAAGAGCTGCCTCATAGAACCCCTCAAAGATGGGCAAGTATTTCCACTCTACCAACCATGAAACAGGCGGCATATGGTTGTCACCACACCCCTTGGTAGCCGATGAATGGTAGGGAGAAATATCAAATATCACACATACATTTTCTAAAATGTAATTTTACTTTTAGTCAAGCATATTACTTCTTTATAATATTTTCTTTTAAATATGTGTGCATTACAATTCACAATTGCCAAACTATGGAAACAGCCAACATGTCCATTGACAGATGAATGGATTCCAAAACTATCAGATATGTACACAATGGAATTTTACTCAGCCATAAAGAAGAACAAAATCATGTTATTTGCAGTGAAATGGATGCAACTGGAAAACATTCTGTTACATTAGATTAGTCAGTCACAAAGAGTAAAAAAAAGCATATGTTCTCTCTAATATGTGAATGCTAGGGAGAAGATGGGGCATAAGAGGGACTCCAGATGAAAAAGGAGAAACCCTCGATAAGCAAAGAAGTTGACTTAACTGAAGGTGATGGATGGGGGGGCACACTAATGCACATGATGTACTTTCACAAATATATCAAAGTCAATCACTAAACTGAACTTGAGAAGGAGGGAGGAGGAGGGAGTGGAGTGGGAATTGGGAAAGGGGTTAAATGAGAAATGTGTGCATATATGCCTTTATCAGCTTGTACCTAACAAAGATGTATGAATACAATGCACCAATCAATAAAAAAAGATAATAACAAGTAAATATGTGTGCATTAGTAGAAATTATATGTGGATTGGTGTAACAATTATTGGTGTCAATTGGAAGACAACCTGAAACAAACAAACAAAAAATTGGAAATGTGCCTGGCTGCATTTGGAAAGATAGCTTAGGCCACCCTGGGTTGCCTTTTAATTCTCCAAAAATCTCTGAGTTCGGTGCTATCCACATTTAAAAGAGAGTATATGTTTCTATGTGAATGATAACATTACTAGGTGCTTCAACTGTTAATGAAACTGGTAGAGTTTATGAATAGGCATATATATTGTGTTCCCTGCCACAGGCTGGGAGTAAGAGATCTGGGTTCCTTGTTTTAAAATTTGGCATGGACCTGTTGTATAACAGCCTCCCAAAGAGCTGCCTCATAGAACCCCTCAAAGATGGGTTAGGGATGGGAAGCAGGAAAGTCTTGGGCTTTTCAGAATTGAATTCCAGGGCTGGGATATTCTTGGATGATGGTGAGGTTTAGGATTTTTATGGTAACATTAAGTGTGTGTTCTCAGCTTGAAGTGTGTTATTCTAATTGGCTCAACTAAGTTTTAACTTTTTTTATCAACTGAGTAAACTCTGCCTATGACAAGAAGATGCTTAATATAGTAGTAAAAACTTATATTTATTGGGTGTCTTCCATGTCCCAAGGATTCGGCTAGGTACTTTCACATATATTATCTCATTTTCACAAAAACACAGTCCAAATTGATGGAGAAATTAAAAGCCAAATGTAAATGTGTCTCAGTTCTCATGAAGCATGGATCTGGTTCTTGGCAAAACTGAAGCTATTTTTCTTTGGTCTTTCCAGCCTCTGATTTTCTATATCCTTTCCTAAATTGTTGCCCCGTGAATACCTGCTCTAAAGAAAGTATGTAATATTGGTCATTTGCATCTTATGAATATTTAAGCAATATCATAGAATAATCCAAGACATTTAATGTTAATATATAAATAAAAGAAATAGCTTGTTTTAAGAGAAGTCCCTGAATGCTCCCTAATGCACAAGAATCTAGAACTCCCGGGGCTATTGCAAGTGAGAATCATAGGTACCTGCGGATACTCTGAAGATTGCTACTGGACCCGGGAGAAGAAAGCATAGTTCACTCAGTTATGGGTAAAATTACAGAATCATGATCCCAGAAAGGTTCTACAGGGGTACTTTATTGTCATTACAATCTAAGGACCAAAATTATAAAAGTAAATGTCTAAATTAATGACAAATCAAAGAGGAAAAACACTGAGTATCTTTTCTGCATTCTTAGACCTTGTGGAACCCTAAATATATGTGTTCATGTCTATGTTGTGCACTGTGTCTGCCTGCCTGTGTCCTTATGTTTGTGTGCATGGACAGAGTTTTCCATAAAGAGAACACATACAAAATGCAGAATACCATGACAGTTGTCACTGAATGATAATACCCTAACAAAGTAGAATCTGTAGTTTTATTAAGTGATAGCCTTTCTGTGGATATATCTACATCAGATGAATTCACACATGAAAAATGAATCAAATGTCAAATGAAGTTGGGGTGTGAATGAAAGGGAAGGAAAAATCATGCCTAAATTGTTAGTTTCAAGGCAGGGAAATGTGATCAGAACCATACAAAGTCCAAGGTTTCATAGTCATGAGTCTGGGGGATAACTGGATATTTGATAAGTCTTTCTGCATGAACTATGAATCGAGGACAATCTTTGAAGAGAAACATGGCTCTTTAAACTTTTCTTCTAGAATCAGCACTCCAACCCAGGTCAATTAAAGCAGATTTTCATGCCACATGGACTATAGGTGAAGCAATGGATTGTTGGCCTCTTGGGATGCACAACCTGGTGTGTGATAGGCTCATTACAGAGAAAGCTTAAAGGGTGACAGCCAACAGTTACTAAATCCATTTCCTACTCAGGTCCTCTGTGTGGTCTTCCTTCCTAATGTGACCTGAATGTACGGTGTGGCATGCACAGTTTCTCTTGGTACGGCAACAGTTTAACCTTTTGATTATTGTCCTTTTCTCTAGGACTGAGCATTTTTCCTAGCTGGCTCTTATTCAGCTCTTGAGCAATCCAATCCAGTCCTGGCTCTGTGTATACCACCCTCTCCCTTTAATGTTTATTCTTATCATTCAATATTTATGGGTGTGACATCATAATCATCCTGAGCCCACTGCCAACTTCCATAACCTCATTTCCACAGTCTAAACCCACAGGGCTACAGATGCTCTGTGAAAATAAAAGGTGGAGCTTTAGGGAGCACTACAGTGAGATATTGTTAGCGAGTTGCTAATTAGCAATGTTTTATCTGCATCATTTCGGATGGTCTCAGTCTTGTCAGCTTTTCTGCAGTATTTCTTTTTCTTTCCATTTCTTCACCCCCCTCCTTTTTTTTTTCTTCCTTTTTGCTTTTTGTGGTACTGGGGATTGAACTCAGGGGCATTCTACCTCTGAGCCACACCCCCAGCCCTACATTTTATTCTTTATTTTGAAACAGGGTCTCACTAAGTTGCAGAGTGCCTCACTAAGTTGCTGAGGCTGGTTGCGAACCCGGATCCTCTGGGCTCAGCCTCCCAAATGCTGGGATTACAAGCGTGGTGCACTACCACGCCCGGCTCCCCGTCCTTTTTTTTTTTTTTTTTTTTTTTAATTATCCCTCTCTGAAGAACACATCAACAAATTTTACTTCATGCAACGACACCTGGAAAGAAAATATCAATCATTTTTAAGTAGTTAAGTGTGACAATTCCATTGTTGACTATCTGGTAAAATCTCAGAATTTCTGTGAGCGTGATTCTAGAATCTAGCCCATGAGAGGTGTGATCCCAGATATTTAAAGATTTGTGGTAAACCTAATGAGATCTCATGACAATTTTGGTGATACCCTATTAAAACTCCCTGTGGTATAATTAAACCCCACCATTCTGCTTTTAATTGAGGGGAGGAAAGTCTTAACGTAACGTCAACAGCTGCAAACACTTTATGAAAATGTTAAGGCAGTTAGCAAAGCCAAAACAGATACAGATGACTATTATGGAAATTATAAATTTACTCACACACACTCACACAGAAATACACACATCTGCAGCAGATGCTATCTTGGTGTAGCTACAGTGTAGTGAAATTTCCATCTCTCTTACCATCAGGTCTTACCACCTTTCCGATTCTCCTTCCCTTTAGATTTCCCTTGCTACAAGAGTTCATGGAGAGCCAACCCACCCTTAGGATCCTCATCTCTGATTGGCTTATTCTTCCAGCTACTGCCTTTGAAGTCACAGGCTGCACAGCTCACTACATAGTGCTATGGGGCAATAGTCCCACCTATCCTGAAAGGCAACTCCCTAAGCAAGGAGCTAGCTTCTGAAAGCATCTCTCTCCATTCCCTTTCCCTATTGGCCAGAAATCTCACCCCTATCTCAGTCCCTATCTAGCTGCCACAGAGCCCCCTTTACATCCTTGCTGGAGCTTCTACCGTCAAAGTCTCTTCTCTGGGACCTCATCTGCTTCCCATGGGTGATAAAGGCACGTTGCCTCAACCTTTCTCTTTTTTACTTTACCCCCTCACTCCCTGCCCCTGCCATTCTGTCACTTTCTGAATACAAGGCAGGAACCATCTACTTGCATTATTTATTTAAACTCATTGGTTATTTAATCTTCATAAGAATCCAGCAAAGTTGGTGGTATTTCCCCCTTTTACTAATGATCTGAGATTCCATCTGGTTGAGAGATTTACCCACTATTACAAAGCAAGTGTGCAAGGGGAGAGAAAAGTTTTCACGTTCATATGATTCCAGGCCTCAGCTGGGATGTAGAATGCTGTTTTCTGATATTGAGCATTTTTTCTTATAACTGTTGGCCATCTATATGTCTTATTTTGAAAAATATCTATTAAGGTTTGTTACCCATTTTGAAGTAGGATTGTTTATTTATTTAGTGCTTTTGAGTTTTTGGAATTTGCTATGTATTCTAGATATCAATCATTTGTCAGCTGTATAGATTGTGAATATTTTATTACATAGGTTGTCTCTCTCCTCCATTGAGTGTTTCATTTGCTGAGTAGAAGCTTTTCAATTTGATACCATCTCATTTGTCTATTTTTGCTTTTGTTTCCTTTGTTTTGGGGATCTTGTCCAAAATATCTTTGTCCATTCCTATGTCCTGAAGCATTCCTCCAACATTTTCTTCTAGTACATTCCTGGCTTTAATTCTTACATTTATATCTTTAATCCATTTTGAATTGATTTTTATTTTTATCTCCCTGGTAAAGGTGTCTATTTTCATTCTTTTGCATGTGGATATCCAATTTTTACAGCACCAGTTTTTAATAGGCCATCATTCCTGTGGATGTTCTTAGCACTTTTGTCAACAATCAATATTGAGTATAGATGAATATGCTTATTTCTAGGCTCTCTATTCTGTTACCTTTGTCCAAGTGTCTGTTTTTATGGCAGTATCATGATGTTTTGATTACAAAAGCTTTGTAGTATATGTTGAAGTCAGGTAGTATAAGGCCCCTGGGTTTTTGAGGCTTAAGGTAGCTTTGGCTATTTAGGGTTTTTGTGATTCCACATACATTTTAGGATTTTTTTTCTAGTTCTTTGAAGAACGTCATTGGCATTTTGATAGGCATTGCATTGACTCGTTTCTTTTAGGTAGTATAGATATTTTTAAAATGTTGATTCTTCTAATCCATGAGCATGAAATGTCTTCCCATTTTTGTGTATGTGTGTGTGTTTCCTTTAGCAGTGTTTTATAGTCTTCATTATAGAGATCCTTCACTTTGTTTAAATTTATTCCTGGGCATTTAAAAAAGTTATTATAAGTGGGATTGCTTTCTTGATTTCTATTCCAGATCATTTACTACTGGTGCATAACAATGCTACTGATTTTCCTATGTTGATTTTGTATCCTAGAGCCTTGCCGAGTTCATTTATTAGTTTTTATAGGTGTTTTGGTAGACTCTTTGGGGTTTTCTTATAGAAGATCATGTCATCTATGAACAATAATGATCTGAATTATTTTTCACCCCAAATTAGGTGCCCTTCATTCCTTTTTCCCCCCTAATTGCTCTGTGATTTTTTTCCCATTCTATTTAATGTTAGCTGTTGGCTTATTATAAATATTTTTCTTATGTTGAGGTAAATTCCTCTGTACCTGTTCAGTGATATATACACACACATATATATATATATATATATATATATATATATCTGAAGGGAAGTTGAATTACATCAAATGCCTTTTTTACATCTATTGAGATGATCATATTAGTTTGTGTTCCATTCTGTTTATGTGGTGTATCACATTTATTGATTTGTGTATACTGAACCATCCTTGCATCCTGGGATGAATCCTACTTGATCATGGTGATTAATCTTTTTAATGCTCAACACCATTAATCATCAAGGAAATGCAAATCAAATCTATAATGTGATATCACCACGCTCTAGTAAGACAATTATCAAAATGACTAAAGGATGTGGAGAAAAGGGAGCCCTTGCATACTATTGGTTGGGATGAAAATTACTACAACCACTATGGAAAACAACGTGGAGGCTCATCAAAAAATAAAAATAGAGCTAGTATATGACCCAGAAATCCCACTACTGGAAATAAAATTACTACACCACAGAGACCTTTCTACCACCATGTTCATTACATTCATTATAGCACTATTCATGAGAGCTGAGAAATGTATCCGTCAACTAATGACTACATAAAGAAAATATGGTCCATATATATGATGGAATACCATTTGGCCATAAAAATTATGAAATTCTGTCACTGACAATGATATTGGTTGTGTTAGTCACCGTTTTGCTGCTGGAATAAAATATCTGAGAAAAACAACTTAGAAGAGGAAAGATATATTTGGCTCATTGATTTCAGAGTTTTCGGACCATGGTTGGCTGACTGCAGTGCTATGGAATTATAGTAAGACAAAGCAGCACTATGATGGAGATGATGTGCTGAATCAAAGCTGTTCCTTTCATGGTGGCTAGGAAGCAGAGAAAGAGAGAGATGAGAGAGAGAGAGAGAGCGCCATCCATCCAAGGACACTCTATCTCTAGCTAGTTCCACCTCCTACCATTTCCACCACTTACCAATGGTCCATTCAAATTTTAAAATCACCAAACAGATTAACCCAGTGATGAAGTCGGAGCCCTCGTGACCTAGTCACTTCCCAGAAGCCCCTGGGGGACACTTCATCTTCAAACGACATCATAGATAGAATTGGAGATCTTTATGTTAAGTAAAATAAGCCAGACATGAAAAGACATGAATCACATACTCTCATGTATATGTATAGTCCAAAGGTTTGACCTCATAGAATTTGACAGTAGACTGGTGGTTAGCAGAGGTTAAAAAAGTGGAGATAGGGAAAGGTCGACCAAAGTGTAAAAGTGTAAAAATCAAGTTGTTTGTTACAGTTAGGAACAAATTCTGTGTGCTATAGTACAGTAAAATGACTATAGATGATGTATTATATATTTCAATAAGCTAGAAGAAAGGACTTTAATTTTTTTTACCTTAAATAGTAAATATTTGAGGAGATAGGTATGTTTAACCAGATATAAATATTGTACAATGTGATACATGCTACCCACTAATATGTATATTTTGTGTGCCCATTAAAATAACTTTAATTAAATCAATAAAAAAGCTGATTTTTAATAAGTAAAATGTCTATTTAAAAATAGATACATTGTGAAGTTATCCTTACCTTGTTGGATGACAAAGCAACCAAATTAGTAGACTTGACCTGTACAGGTTTTTGTATTTACATTGTTCTGGGATAAAAGCCCAGTAGTACAATTGCTGAGTTGTGTGATAGATGTGTGTTTAGTTTTTAAGGAAACTTCCAGTTGTGTTCCAGAGGAGCTGCACCTTTTTACATGCCCAGCAGTAGTACATGAATGATCTGTTTTTCTTGCTTCTCCATATACTTATCTGCATATGGATTCATCAAAACTCTTTATTTTATATATTTTGGTAGCTGTATAGTGATCTCTCACTGTGGTATTTATTTATATTCCCGTAGGGGCTAATGATACCAAACATCTTTTCATGTTATTATTTGCCATCTGTATCCTTTTCAGTGAAATGTCTGTTCATGTCTTTTGCCCGTTTTCTAATTGTATCTTATTGTATTTTTATTGTTGAGTTTTGAGATTTCTTTATTTACTCCAGATAGTAGTCCTTTGTCAATGAATTGTTTGCAAATATTTTCTTTGCATCTGCAATTTGTCATTTTATCCCCTTCACATGGCTTTCACAGAGCAAAAATTTAATTTTTTTTTTTTTTTTTGGCGGTACTGGGGATTGAACTCAGGGGCATTCTACCTCTGAGCTATACCCTCAGTCCTATTTTTTATTCTTTTTATTTTGAAACAGGGTCTCACTAAGTTGCGGAGTACCTCACTAGGTAGCTGAGGCTGGCTGCGAACCCGGATACCCCGGTCTCAGCCTCCCAAATGCTGGGATAACAAGCGTGCGCCACCACACCCAGCAAAAATTTAAATTTTTGAACAACACTGTAATAATGCTATGAGTGAGACTGGTGGAAGAACATTGGTATCTATTTTCTTAGGACCATCATCAACTTGATTTTTACACTTTGTATACATGTACCAAATGACCATAACATGTTCCATTAAGATGTATATATATTATGTCTCCATAAAAATACGAAAAAATATTAAAGTGTAAAGAATAGATGAGACAATTTTAACAATATTATTTAAATGAGAAGGTTAAAAATTAAGCTCTGTCATTAAAAACTACCCCAAAATCTAAAACAAAGTTGACATCATCACTTTTTTTAACTTAAGCCATCAAGAATTGATTAACGGATGAAAATGAATGTTTTTAACCTGTTCATGGCTGCCATTCTTTTTATTGCTGAATATTATATGAATACACTGTAATTTAGTTATCTGTCCTCTTGTTTACATACTTTGAACTGTTTCTAGTTTCTACTTATTACAAATAAAGCTGGCATAACATTTAAAAATAAATAATAAAGGCTATCAAAATAAGAGCTTAACTGCAAAGTCTATAAAAATCATAGTCCCAATATCTTAATATGTAAATATATTAGTCCCCATATATTAGCATGTAAATGAGAACACAGATAGTTAACAGCCAATGGCAAGATAAGATATTTGAAGGTATACTGTAATAAATGATTCCCTCTAAGTTCATTTATTCATTCAACAAATATTTATCAAGTGACTGCTATATGTTGGGTCCTCTGCCTGCGGAGCAATATTGATTTAAATCATAAGAATGCATAACTAAAACTGAGGTAAGAATTCCTAAATATTGAATATTATACAATAAGAACATTTAGCAAAGAAATTAAAATTCTTAGAAAATTATGCTTGAGTTGAGAGCTAAAGGTTGAGTGTGGGTTAACCTTGAAAGGGGTACAGCATGGGGAGAGGCAGTGAGGGAGGCAGGATGGGAGGTGGGTTACAGGGTTAGGGTGTAACCCTAGCCCCTGACGCCTTACCCCTAACCCTAACCCTAACCCTAACCCTAACCATGCAAAGCGCTGTAATGGGAAGGAGCACAGAAGGCTGAAGAATGGAAGTAAGGGTGGTTGGAGGCCTGGCAGAGTACAGGCAGAGCGGTGCAAAGTGCCTAAACTTTGGTCTTTATTCCAAGGCCTTCATAAGTTTCATTAGGGAGAAGGGAGCAATGTGATTGTCATAGTTAAGATTTGAAATGTCCCCCAAGGCTGGGTGTGGTGGCGCACACTTGTAATCCCAGTACTTTGGAGGCTGAGAGAGGAGGGTTGCAGGTTCGTGGCCAGCCTCTACTACTTAGTGAGACCCTATTCCCAAATGAAAAATAAAATAGGCCTGGGGGTATAGCCAGGATGTGGAAGTCCCCTGGTTTCCATCCCCAGTACCACAATTAAATGAATGAATGAATGAATGAATGAATAAATAAATAAAATGCCCCCCAACGCTCATGTGTTGAAAACATATCCTCAGTGCAGCAAGGTTCAGAGGCGGGCATGGCCCCAGGATTGAGGATCAGGGAATTGGGGGCATGGTCTTGAGGACTGTGTGTGTCCAAGGGCCCCTCCTCTCGCCAACACTAGGCAAGAGCTGTCTCCCTCCACTGTGGGTCCTGCCACTGCTGCCACAATGGTTTATGCCTTGAGTCTGGCCCTGTAGATGGAAACCATGAGCCCTAATTAATCTTTCCTCCTCTAAGTTGTTCTTGTGGGGTGTTTTGCTCACAGTTCTGGGAAAGTTGACTAAAACAGTAATCAAACTTGGCTACTGAGAAACCCAGTGTAAATGCTCTGTGGCACGTGGCTTGGAGGGAGCAGGAGGCTGTGGGCCCATGCGGGCACAGCAAAGAGCCTGCACTGCCCGGGGAGTGGTAGTGGCAGCTGGAGCTGAGAGGTTTATGATCTGCTCTCTGTAAAGTTGTTAAAGGATTTCTAGTCAATGTGACAGATTAAAGACAAAGTTTGGACTGCTCGGCTTGTAAGGGCAGACAGACTGATTTGGAACCATTGTAGGAACTAGGTTCTCCTTTGAGAGGGAGGACAACCAGTGCCTGCCTTTGGGGATGCCTTAGTGTCTCAGTGCTTTGTCTTGGCACCAAGAGCTGAGGTGAAGCTCCCTGCTGCTTCTGTCATCCCAGCTGCTCTGGAGGTGGAGGCAGGGGGATCTCAGGGTTGAGGCCAGCCTGGGCAATTTAGCAAGATCCTGTCTCAAAATAAAAAGTAAAATGGGTTGGTGATGTGGCTCAGTGGTAGAGTGCCTCTGGTTTCAGTCTCAAGTATCGCAAAAAAGGAGGGGCTGAGGTGACTTTCTATTCCAATCAATTTTGTGAAACTTCCCTTTAATCATGCATAGTTCATTCTGTAGCTATAGGGCCACATGTGGAATGACAGCATCCTAAAGATCTGAGTGTTTCTCCTGAGGCCTAAGGTGTAACAAAGGCAGTATATGAAAAAGGGGAAAAATATAGTAAAACCTGATGGAGTAAGAGAAAAGAATAAGAGAGAGAGAGGGACATATAAATACAGTCTGTGACGAGTAAGAACAAGCAAAGGAAGTGCGTGCTGCAGGGAGGTTTGCATGGATCTATACTTCCCTTTCTCTAGTCAAGACTGATGCCATCATCATCATTTTTTATTATTATTATTATTATTATTATTATTATTATTATTATTATTATTGTGGTGGTAGTTGAACCCATGAGCCTCAAGCCTCTGAGATGCATCCCCAGCCATTTTTTTAAAAAAATTATTTTGAGACAGATCACACTAAGTTGCCTAGGCCGGCCTCCAACTTGCAATCCTACTGCCTCAGCCTCCTCAGTGGCTGGGATGACAGACATTCATTGGTGACACTTTTGTTTGTTTGTTTTAGTACTGGGGAGTGAGCTCACAGGCATTCTACCTCCAAGTTCTACCCCCTGTAGTATCTTATTTTTTTATTTTGAAGCAGGGTCCTGCTAAGTTGTGGAGGGCCTCACTAAGTTGCTTAGGTTGGCCTCAAGTTTGTGATTCTCCTCTCTTAGCCTCCTAAGTACTGGGCTTATAGGCATGCACCACCATCCCTGGCTCTATTTTTGTGAAAGATGAGTGTGGCAACCCAAAATTGGTGTCCTTGAGAGGGGAGCTTTGGAAGCTAGAAAGAGTCTGTGATGAAAAGCAACTATATCACAGAAGCGATGGGAGGGTGAGGCAGGAGTTAGCATTGACACATCTTTAACATGATAAAATTTTGCATATCTTGAACAAAGATAACATTTCGCCCCAAATCCAGAGTCAGGTTTCCAAGTCTGCCAGAAACATTCGGTATCTGTACTTATTTATACGTAGCAAATTATATTTTATTTTGGGTGCGTGCCTTAAAAAAAGAGCTTGAAGATAAAAAAAGACCTTTTAAGCTTTTGGATGGCCAGTAGCTCATAATAAAGCATTTTAAATTATCTAAGTGCAAATGATTTTAAAAATACAGATTGATGTCTCAAAAATGTGAAGTAAGAAAGGAAATGAATGTTCAAGGAGTAAAAATATATTGTTCTTACAAAATATTTCCAAATTTCTGATTAATATGCAGAAGGTCTCCAGCCCCAGTTGTATTTACCTATTTCCAGAATAAAGGTGAGGGAAAGGACATCTCTATGATCCAAGAGAGAAATAACATCCAGTTTACTTTGGATGCATATTAATAAATATGTAACAAAGAGGTCAATTCAATTCCAGTGGTATAGCTGCTTTGCTCAGAGAAGATCTGGCAACTCAGCAAGCTCAGAAGGACTAAGCTGTGATATTGCTGGCCTTTAGAAAAACTGACCTTTTTACTTTTCAGCCACCATATTCACATTCTAATTGTAGCATGTGGAAAGGACTGGTGGTGCTGGGACTCTAGGCTTTGAGACGATAGGGGTAATTTATTAAGAAGTAAGTGCTAAAATGCTCAGCATGATATTTAAGAAGTAATTGCAATTATGAATGACTGTCTCCAGCACTACTCATGCAGATCTGCCTCTATCAACGTGACTCCTTTTTCATACTTGGAAAAATCAGAAAGAGTTTTCCTTTCGACCATGTGCACACTTTATTCTTCCATTCTATTGAGGCAGATTCTGTTGGAAAATGTGCCCTAGGAGGCATTCACAGACTGATGCTGCCAAGTGGTTCTACATATTAGCTACTCCATCTGCAAACTGTTGTAGGACCAGATTTTCTTTCTTATCCTATTGACTGAAAGAGAAAAATATCCGAAGACTCGAAAATCACAAGGAAAAAATAGGTGTAAGCCAGTTACATTTTTCTCCTCTATCTCACCCAATTCTTGTAATAGTCTTAGACTTAATCATTTTATTGTGTGAATTCAGAATGCTTTTTTCATTACATCATTTTATGTTAGGAATTCTAATGTATTTTGGTTGAAGCCATATAATTTGGGGGGATTTTCTGATAGTACAAGATCCTTTGTTTCTTAGTTGCTTTCAAAAGTTCTAAAATGTAATTGTGATATGGTGCTCAAAGAGAGAGAAGATTTAACTTTCCCAGGATAAAAGATCCTGAGAATTTATCAGATTATACAGAAGGGAACAGTCTAGAAGCCTGAAAAAAGTGATGACCCACATTAAATGGCATGGAATGCCAATGGTGCGGGACACTAAAGAAGGGATTAAAAGGCAGATACACCATGTAAGACTGGAACACCCACCCACCGGCTGTTCCAAAGGAAGACTCACAGGATACTTCATCCAGTAGCACAATAGGGAATGCTTTGGCAAGAGAAGCACCATCATAGAGAGGTTCTTTCTCCATAGGTCAGAGTTAAAGATCAGAGCTGCCCTCAAAGAACCAGGCTCCTGGACATCAGAAGGAATGAAGAGATTCTCAAATATCAGAGGCCAATGGACTTAGCTTGATTGTCAGAAGCCACTTGTGCACACTTCATGTAATGAGCAGCAAGTCTTGATGGGTAGCTGGGAGACACTGAGATTCAGAGCTCTGTCTTGAGATGGAAAACAGAAGGTGGTATTTCTAGGAGCAAGACAGATGGGAAGCCAGCACAGGTACTGCTCAATCTGCACAATTAAAAAAAAAAAAAAAAAAAAAAGCAAGAGTAGACAATGGACTTGGCAAAGACATTGTCAGAATCTCTTACCTCTCTTCAGGCTCCGAGCCAGCTTGCCAGTCTGGAACTCACTCACTGAAGGAGAGACAGTATCCCCTGAAGGAAGGGCACAGCAAAGTCATGGCTGGTATATGTGGTTATAATTTCCCCAGTACTTTCACAATGGAATCTATGGGCATTTACTTACTGACAACACCTTGGGGAAAGAGGAGACTGTCAGACAGGGAGCCTGTGAGGATTAGATAATAAGGCCTTGGGCCAGGATTGACTCAAGGGTCCAGAGACTAACCCAGTGATCATTTCCAGTCTTTGAAAATATAATTGGATATAGTGGTCAAGAATCCCACACTGTTTCTCAAACCTGTGGGGTGAGAACAATCGTAATGGATATGCCAAGTACAAGCATGGGAACAACCCTCGTCTCCATCTCCCCTTCCTACAACTGTATTTCTCATTCTCCCAACTGTTGAGAATGTTGAAGGCCAAGAACTCACAGGTGGGTTTCCCATCTCCTCAAAATTGGGGCTATTCCTCCTTCCTAGAGGAGCTTGAATCTAATGGTTGATGAGAAGGATACATGGGCTAGCTTCTCTGACCAATTTCTCACAACTCTGCTCCCAGCAATCCCAGCTCCAGGGGGCTCTAGGAGATTGGCTGAAGACCTTGTAGTGATCTCTCTCTCTCTCTCTCTCTCTCTCTCTCTCTCTCTCTCTCTCTCATTCCTACTTCCTTTACTATGCCACAGGTATTAATGCAAGGTTAATCCCCAACACCCTTGCATTAAAATGTGCATGCAAATTTTATTCCTATCAGAGTCAACTTCCCAGGAAGCTAACCAGTACAGTACTGAGCAGAATGGAGCCTCCCTACTCTCTTAGTTTCATTACATGCAAAAAGGTGCAAATCTCTGCTGAAATCTGCCTCAAGCCTTAAAGTGAATGCTTCATTTCCCCCTTCTTTACAGTACTTATATAATTGCTTCCATAACATTAAACCAGGGACGGCTTCACCTCTCATTTTAGTATTTAGTATTTTGAAAAGAATATTAAATAGGATTGAGATTAGTTTGTATCCATTGCTTTCAAAAGATTTTGCAGTAAATATATTTAGGGTACAAAATCTTGGGTAAATGGGGAAAGGTACTAATATTATTGAGTATCTACCACTCTCCTTGCCTATTCCATATATATTATGTCATTTAATCTTCACAAACATCATGAATTATAAATATCATTTTTGTTATATACAAAACTGAGAGGGAAAATGACTAAATCCATGCAACTGGTAAGTTGAAAGTCAAGATTAGAACCCAGGTCCTAAATCCACACCCAAAGCTTCTTTCACAGCTAATGTGGTTGTGCTTTGTGAGGAAAGCTCCTTTCCTTTTAATGGACTTAAAAGTTGTATCGTTATTGTATCATCTGTCATAATGTGATTTTTACAGAGAGAATCAGAGACTCTTGAAATTTTATTTCATTTTCCAATAATGATGAGGAATTTTAGATGGTTGAGAAGCTGCAGAATGTCTGAAAGTGGTAGACTACATTATAGACTCTTTTTAGTTCTTTAGTCTGCACAGGAAAATATTTTCATTTGTATAGAATGAGAACTTTGTATTTAAAATGTAATTCTTGTGACTTTTGTATCCATTTGTTGCTTGTGTGAATATTTAATCTGCAAGACATGTGCTATTGTCTCCTGGAAGTGAGTTAATGGGCTATTAGAGTGAATTGGAAATATCTTACATATATTATATTTGGGGAATGCCTTTCTGTTCACCCCACCAGTGGTCATAAAGGACATTGAGCCAAGATAGTGTTTTCTCCAAAAACATAGGAAACCGATTACAATGACTGACAGCTATAGTGCAGGCGGCAGGGAAGTATCTTTTCCCTTCCTGTGGTTTTCTTTATCCTAGAGATGACTCCCAGTTGGATAGCAACGAAGAGAATAGCTTTCAGGTGTAAATTCTTCTACTTTGTCATTTTAGTTACAGAAATCTGAGAGAGCTAGCAGAGTGTAATAGGTAGATAGAGGCATTCTTTTCAATTAAATACATTGGTGGAGGGAAATAAGTAATTGAAGAAAATATGGAAAGGTAATTGTGTAAGTATGTAGCATCTCCTGAAATCAAGATCAGGATGATGTGATCAAGGTACATCTTAAGTTTTTGCTATCCTTCAGAGGAGAAAACCAGGGTGCACAACATGTCACCCACATCAGTACATCCAAAGCAACTTTCATTGGTTAGAGGGCTGGAGCATTGCACTTTTGTGCATCAGATGATATTTTCTATTTATTGTCACTGTTGGTTCATTTCAGTGTCTGTGGTCAGTGTGCTTTGATGCAGGAAAACTCCAGACTACTTAATAGAGGCTATTTTGAGTGGAAGAAGATAAGGCAGAGTTGGACACTGGTTCAAAGGGGTAACACAAGAACCGGATCCAGTGCCCTAAGAAATGGTTAATCTTACATAACATCAAGGTAGCTCTGGAAGTGCAAGACCTTTGGTTATGTTACCAAAACAAACACTGCTTATCATAACCTAGGAGAGCCCTGACGTCCTGCAGTTAAATTACTGGAGTGATAAGAATTCATTCTCCTGTGTTTACTTTATAATTTCTAAGGTGTTCTGTTTCATTCAATGTCTTAAATATTTAATATGACTAATCACTTCTTGCTCTGGAAATGAATATGTTCTTTGATAAATTGTTCAAGTGTTCAGGCATTTAAATGGAAAAGATTTAGCTTCTTAACACTGCGGGTTGCATACATGTTGATGAAGGGAACCTCAATATCACATGTCAAGTAGGTTCTTCAACATTGTGAATTTCCAGAAAGATTGGTAAAAACTAACATAGATTTTGAATGAGTTTTTAAAAAAAAATTAATCTAACTAAAAATAGTTGAGCCATTATTGAATAGGTAAAAAAAATTACACACACAGCCATTAATTAATATGTATTTTATGAAACATTTGTCAAGATTGAAGGAAGACACTAAAATAACTGTAGATGTGGCAGTGGAGATGGGGGTACAGTTACTATGGTAACCCTGCTCCCAATTACCTCTTCCAGCCAGCTCACCCGTTAGGAAGTTCATAGAGATATGTAGATGCATCTAGATTGGCTTTAGTTTATCTATAGAGACAGATGTTATCACTTGAGTTGAACCAAGTACATCATACATTCATAAAAAGACAGATGGATGACACTGCTTACGGGAAGTTTAGTGCCTGTCTATAAAGGCCAGATGGGTGCCGCTCAGAAAAAAGCCTTATATTGGCCAGCTATGGCTGCACTCCAGAGAGCAATGAAATGTTCTTAATTCTCCAAAGAATCTCTCCAGTCTTTATCTTCAGTTGTAATTGTCTGCAGAGGAGTTCAGGACTGATACTCACCAGGAGCTTGATATAACCATACACATCTGATATCTAAGGCAGTTGCTGTTTTGGTGGTACACAACAAAGATAAGACACCCAGTAACCCTCAAGCCAAAGAAAACCAAACAGTCCGATTGCATGAGGAACTCATGCTGTCTTTTTCTTTTTCTTAGAAAAAATTTTAAGTCCTTTAGATGTAGTTAAAAATACATCAAGATGCATAAGAATCTTCTCTGATGGAAAGCACCCCAAATCCATTCTCTTCACCTGTATTATCGTACAAGATTTCAAAACCCTGTGGTAAACGAGTGGAAATCAAGCCAATGCTGAATGGAGACTGAATTGATATTCCATCTCTATGTGGTTTCCTCATATAACATTTATTTTTGTGACTTGTTCTCTTTGCTGACTTGGTGACTGAATTGGTTATGCTTGATTTCTTATATTTTCAGTCTCATAAATAGTTTACTTCTGATATAATATTATGATTATTATAAAATCCTAGATTTACAACAGACTCTTTAAATTCAAGAGAGGGACATCTTCAGGCTTTGTATATATTCAAATTTATGAGCATCACAATAACAAATTCTTTCTCCCGTAAAAATTTTTATATTCTAAGATTCATAACTTTCTTAGATTTCTTTCACTCTCTGACACTTCTGCTTCTAACACTAGCAATTTCTCCTCTTTTAAAGGTTATCCCACCCCCCCTCAGGAAGCCAAAATTTGTATCACCCTGTAAATTTTACTGTGTGGAAATAAGGAGAGAGTAATAGATCTAGGTTGAGTGGTGGATGCTGAGTCAGTAAACTTTAAGTTGCAGCTTGATCAACATAAATTCTCTCCTTTCCAGGCTTACTCTTTTGAGTGTGTGTGTGTGTGTGTGTGTGTGTGTGCGCGCATAGTACTGATGACTGATTCCAGGTGTATTCTACATTTAAGCTATATCCCCAGCCTTTTTTATTTTTATTTTTTGAAACAGAGTCTGGCTAGATTCCTGAGAGCAGGATCCAAGCCCCAGCACTGCTCTATTGGCAAGACAGAGTATTGTAATACACAGTGTAAAATAATCAAGCAGGACCACATCTTTGCCCTTCTGAGAATAGAATCTGGTTTCCTTAAAGATCTTTCTACACTGGATCTGGGCTGCTCGTGCCATGTGTTTCATAAAGCTTCCTATGCAATCCGATCATTCTCTTTATTGGGGTGCTTTTAGTACCAGTTGCTGATTTAAGGCAGGTAAAAGAAATATTATCTTTACTTCTTCATCTCCCATTTCTGTATCCCCTTCCCCACGAGCCTAGGTGTGGTGGTGCATTCCTGTAATCCCAGCTACTCAAAAGACAGAGAGAGGAGAATCACAAGTTTGAGGTCGGTCTGGACAATTTAGCCAGACTATGTAAAAAAAAAAAAAGAAAAAAAAAATCCAGAAACACTGGTGCATAAAAAAGTCTTGAGTATAGTTCAGAGGTAGCTCACACTTGAATTTAAGCCCCAGTACAAATAAGAAAACAACAGCAACAAAGAGGGAGACTGTTGGATGCAGCTCAATGGTAGAGTGCTTGCCCAGTATGTGTGAGGCCCTGGGTTTAGTTCTCAGAACCACAAATATATATAAAATTTTACATATAAAATTATATATATACATATATAATTTGAGTAGAAATAAGGCATATGAACATTAGAAATTTCAATGACCTAATAATCATGGACATTATTTCCCAAATTATAGAAGTCAGCATTACAGATAAAACAATGTATTTTAAGATCTTTTATAAAGTGTTGTGTGTAATTCTGTAAGTATCTATAGCTATTACAATCTTGTTGTTTGGGGAAATTTTGTCCTTAATACTAAGTCCTTAATTGGGATGATAAATTTTTCCCTGTGACATTTAATACTGTTTTTAATGACAGTATTATTTCTAAAACTTACAACAGATTTGGATACACTGGAAAGGGCTCTGAGACATGTAAATAAGTGGTTTTAAAATGAAATCCCGGAGGAATTGTAGCTGGGCTCCTTGTTTGTTTTTGTTTTGTTTTAGATTGGGGAAGATAAATGTATGTTTGTATTAATACTTATTATCCAAACATCTGGATAAAAATGATACTATTTGGAATTTTTTTCCGTAATAATCTAGATATTTAGGTCCTAAAGCAGACCTCCAAAAGGTGATTCTAAAGCACTAAAAACTACAGAGGTAATTACTATTATAGCAAGATTAAAATAGGCCCTTGATTTTTTTTTTTTAACTTGTATGGGTTTTTATTTGTCTAGCCTATGCATAATCACAAGGAAAACCAATTTTATTTTTCCCTCAAATCTTATTTGACCTTTACTGGATTTTAATCACTGTCAGAACAAAATTAAGCAAATTTTAAGGAATTGCATTTGGTTCCAACTGCATTACACATTTCCAGACCTTTTCCAAATGTCCTAATTAATTATGGCTGGTTTTCTTTTGTAACTGAGACAGATGTATAGCACTGATAGCAACACTAAAGAAATGTCTTAATTTATTAATTGCCATGCGTATGGCTTCTGCAAGGCTCCCACTCCAAGGCAAGCTAAGGCAGTGATCTAAGAATTAATTTGTTTGCAAGGTGGACTTGCTATGGATATTTAAGCACGATTTAACGGAAATAGAAAGTTCTATGGCTAAATAAAAGTGTTATAACATTTTAGGGAAGCTTAGGTTTAATTTCACTTTCCAAACTCTCAAATGAATTTTCCCCTGCAGGAGAGGCAGAGGTGAGCAGGCTGGGAAGGAGGCATGCTCTGTTAAGAGCAGCACCAAGAAAAATGTGAATTCAGCTGTAGTTGGATGAAATATTTTGTATGTGTGTAATAGGTCCATTTGGTTTATGGTGTTCTTTAGGTCTGAGGCATCTTTACTAACCTTTTGTCTAGAAGATGGGTCTAGTGATGTGAGAGGAGTATTGAAGTCTCCCAGTATTATTGAATTGGGATCTATGTGTGACTTTATATCATGAAGGGTTTGTTTAAGAAAGTGGCTGCACCTATGTTTGGGGCATAAATGTTGACTATTGTTATTTCCTCTTGCTGAATTGTTCCTTTTACTAGTAAAAAATGACCTGCTCTGTCTCTTTTGATAAGCTTAGGCTACCTTGAGATTTCCCCTAATCCCAATTAAAATGGCAATAATCAAAAACACAAACAACAACAATTGCTGGTGAAGGCGTGGAGAAGTGGGAATCCTAATACATTGTTGGTGGGATTGCAGATTAGTGCAACCACTTTGGAAAACAGTATGGAGGATCCTCAGATGAATGAGAATGAACCTACCATATGATCCAGCAATACCACTTCTGGGTATCCAAACTATCAGACTGATGCATGTATATCTATGTTTATAGCTGTACAATTCACAACTGCCAAACTATGGAACCAGCCAAGATGTCCATCAACAGATGAATGGATTACAAAACTATGGGATATGTATGCAATGGAATTTTACCCAGTCATAAAGAAGAACAAAATCATGTCATTTGCAGGGAAATGGATGGAACTGGAAAACATAATGTTAAGTGAGATTAGTCAGTTACAAAAAGTAAAAAATCATATGCTCTCCTCAGTATGTGGAAGCTAGGGAGAAAGTGGGACATAAGAGGGACTCTAGACAAAGAAGAAGAAACCTTAGATGAGCAAAGAAAGTGACTTAGCTGAAGGCGATGGGGGGAGCACCCTAATGCACATGATATACTTTCACAAACATATCAAAGTCAATCACTAAACTGAATTTGAGAAGGAGGGAGGGGGAGGGAGTGGGGTGGGAGTTGGGGAAGGGTTAAATGAGAGATGTGTGCATGTATGCCTTTACTAGCTTATACTTAACTAAGATGTAAGATTACAATGCACCAATTAAAAAAAAAAAAAAAGCACCACCCAGACTTCTGTGTAGCCGGTCATGTTTGATTTCAGGCTTAATTTCCTAAGTCTGATCATGATTTCTTTTGTGGTCATCTACAACCATAATAATTGAACAGATAGGAAAAAAATATTGTTCTCCAAAGAGGTGGTTGGCAGTTAATTCATTTTGGCTCAAGAGACTAGTGAACTTGAGGAAGGAACCAAGGCAATTTCTCCCCCACAATTTTGTTCCAAGATCTCTCAAAATTGCCATTGATAGAGAAGAGCCAGACTACTTCAGCACTTTGCAAGATAGACTTTCCAGATGGTCTCTGATAGGATCAATCTCTCACTCTCTAATTGGATCTGATCTAGATCATCTTAACAGAGATACAGAGTAGATATGAGAGAAGGTCACAGTGAAATCTCTGATAGAGCCATGGAATTTATTTCTTTCAGCTTTGGCTTTCAGGAGACTGACAGCTGGGATCAAGTTCAAGTTGGCATCCCTCCTTCCCCAAGAGAGGCTGTTGAGCCAGAAGCAGGGTGTGGGGAAAGATCCACAACATGATTCTTTTAACTTTTCTTTCTTTTCCTTTTTCTATTTATTTATTTATTTTCGGTATTGGGGATTGAACCCATGGGCATTCTACCTTTGTGCTACACCCCTTTTATTTTTTATTTTGAAATAGGGTCTTGATAAATTGCTAAGGTTGGCCTTTAGCCTGCTATCCTCCTGACTCAGCCTCCCAAGTACTGAGATTACAGATATGCACCACCTGGGGATTAAACCCAGGGTCTCCAGCATGCCAGGCAAGTGTTCTACCACTGAACTACACCCCAGCCCTCACATGCACCTTTGAAAGCTCCTTGACCATGCCAACTTTCTATAATGTGTGCTCCCTTATTTATCAGTTTCATCATCAGCAACTGTTTTTCTTTGGGGTAAAAGTATGTGTTTTGTGGGTGCTTTAATAGAACTTATAAGTAAAACCTTTATAATTGACAGGAATAATATAGCAGATAAGATGAGAAGAACTTACAAGAGTGGTTGTGCTCACATATTGGGGAATTAAAATACAATGGAGGCAAGATGACCTTGAGCCATGACAGATGAAGTTTGTCTTTTATAATGCTCATTAAATATGGTCAGGGAAAACCCACTTGTGTGTTACCAAGTACAATGATGCTCTAGTCAGGAGAAATCTGGATTGCAAAATAGCCCCCCCAAGGTATACACAATGGTAGGGTTGCTATGAATAAAGAGAATTTCATCAAAAGAGAAAGTTGGTCTGAATTTTCAAAATATCCTCATCAGAGACCTTTCAAGTATGATGGCATTATAAAACTTAAATAAACAGAACAGAACTAGAAAATGATTTTATTCTGTTGGATGGATTAATGCTTATGAAAAAAATCAGGAAAGAACAAATTCATGAATATGGATTGTAGACTTGCAGGTTTCTTTATCCCTGGTTTTCTATAGACTGGAATCTGCAGCAAAGGTTACATGCTCAGGCTATGTCTGTCTATTTATTGGTACTTGGGATCGAACCCAGAAACATTCCACCTCTGAGCCATACCCCCAGAAATTTTTTACTTTTTTTTAAACTGGATCTTGCTAAATTGCTAAGGCCGCCCTTGAGCTTGTGATCCTCCTGTCTCAGCCTCCCAATTACTGGGATTACAGGCATGCACCACTGCACCTGGCTGCTCAGGCTTTATTGATAGGTGTAATCTCAGAGCAGAGGAATGAGGCAACAATGAGCTGGAGGCATGGAGGAGGGAATGCAAACACAGGAAGGTTACTCAGCAGGCAGCCGCCCGGGCACAAGAAACATGACTGATTGCTTGGTTCTGTGCAGCATTTTCTAGGCAGATATTGTCTTGGAGTAGTCCTTCAGGGCAGCGGTGGGCAAACTTTTTCTAGAAAGAGCCAGATGGTAAATATTTTAGGCTTTTTAGAGCATGTGGTCTCTCGCACAATTACTCAACCCTGCTGTTGTAACATGAAAACAACCCTACACAATATATGAATGTATGGGCACACCTGTTCCAATAAAACTTTATTTATAAAAATAGGAGGCCAGATTGACCCTCTGGCTATTGTTTTAAAGGACATGGGAACAGGAGTCTACTTTCCTGTCTCTCTTCTTTCTCTCAGTGGCCAAAGTTTACCCCCGGGGGAGTTAAGATCTCTGGGTCTTGTTGCTGTACTTCCAGATAATCAGTGAGCAAATCCATCTCAAATGCTACAGTGTAGCACAGTATTTGAACTTGAACGTGTTAGAGGAGTCATAGATTCATAGGTCCATGTAAATTGGACTCTGTTTCAGGAACTACTGCTGCTGGCACTGCAGTAGCAGATGCTGAAACTCTGATGCTGTGGGGATAAGGGACATGGTGGCAGCTTACGCTGTCCACTTGAGTGAGCAGCCAAAAAATGAGGAATGGGACCCTGGTGGGGCTGATCCCATCAGGAGAATCTCTGAAGTGGGTCTGGTAATGTATACAATTTAAATAAGAGCTAAAGCACTCCAAAAAGGAAATCTAGGCAAAAAAGGGCCACCTGAAACTATGTGTGCTTGGCTTTATAGCTGGTCAAATTACCACCACCGTAAGACTGAAAAGAACACCCTCTGAAGCTTGCTGAAGGCATGTTCTTCATTTCTTAATGACTGAGCCTTCAACGGCTACTGAGAAAATTGGGACATTACCAACATTTGAAGGGGATATCTAAGACATTAGAGTTGTTCCCTCCTGGTATCCCTTGGGGTTTTTGTAATCAGCAGAATAGTTATTTGCTGAGATGGCCAGGAGTCATCAGCCCTTTGGGTCTGATAGCAGTGGGCCCTGTGGTCAGAGATCAAGGGTTCAAATGCTTGTTTGCCTCACGGGCAATGTGGCTTGGGGCAAGTTACTTAATCTTTCTGTGAGCCTGTTTCCATGTTTGTATAATAGGAAAATAATATTGCTGTGAGGATCACATAGGTTAGCTAACAAATACAGTGCCTAACACACACAGGTATTCACTAAATGTGCAATGGGAGCTATTCTCATACCCAGGGCAAACCTCCTGAGAGGTGGTTTCTTGCAAGTGGCATAGTCTATCTCCATTCTCATCATTTCAGATACTATTATAAATATATGTGAGCTACTTCTCCCTGAACCTCAATTTTACCATCTGTCAAATGGTCATATTTTATACCTACCTATAGGATCTTAACATGATTTAGTGAGCATATGAAGTATCCAAGACAATCTTACTAAAGGATCTTATCAAGAATTAATAAGATCTTATCATGACTTAAGAAACATATGAAATATTTACTACAGTATTTGACACATAGTAGGACTCAATTCACTAGTATCTATCACTATTACAACTGTAATTCATGATTCATATTATATAGGAGTATAATCTAAAAAATAGAATCAATCATTGTTTAGTATCTCTTTCCTCTCTCTCTCTCTCTCTCTCTCTCTCTCTGTCTCTCTGTCTCTCTCTCTCTCTCTCTGTCTCTCTGTCTCTCTCTTTCTCTTTTGTACTGGGAATTGAACCCAGAGGCATCCTATCTCCAAGCTATACCCCAGCCCCTTTTATTTTTTCTTTTGAAACAGATTCTTGATAGGTTGAGAGTCTTGCTAAATTGCTGAGACTATCCTCAAACCTGCAATCCTGTCTTTTCTCAATAGCCTCTTCCCATAAAGATAAATAGGTAGGGAAAAAAGTAGCTAATTCTGTAAATTTACTATTTCTACTTCAGTCTTTATTGGAGTTGGCCAACAGTGTCAGGACCGTGTAGTAGGCTAAACTGAACAGTTGAAGGTGAGACAGGCTCTGGCCTCTTAGTAGCGTCACATAATGCTGTAGTAGAGGGAAGGAGAGTGAAAACTGGCTTCTTTCAAGCACTAACTATTCCCAGATACTGAACTTATTTGTTTTACATATAGTTAATAGCCACAGCAATCCTAGGGACAGGCACTTTTGTGGTCATTTCCACTTTACTGATGCTTGGAGAGCTTATGTAACCTCCCAAGGCCACAGAGCCACTCCATGGCTCAGCTGAGATCCTGATTGGTCTGATGCCAAGGACCTTGCATTACAACTATCCAGACTAAGCTTCTGCGAAGGAGTAGAAGTCACACAATTTCCAGCTCTGCCTGGTTCATAAACTCGGTTGGTGACCTTGAACATCATACAAATTTCCTCATATCTAGAATATGTTGATTTCTCATATTGCCATAAAATGTGTTGGTCTCCTCCTATCTAAAATGAGGTGATTATATTCTCTGTGTCCTAAGTTCACTCTAGATCTACTATCCTATGCACAGTGATTAGAAGAAGAAATGAATATAATGATAATGAGCAATGCATCTGTGGCCAGGAAAGAGCAGGGAGCAGATACCGCTGGGGAGAGACAAGCTCTGCTCCCTCTCTGTTCTTATCCTGCACCCCACATCTGGAGATACACATACCTGCAGCCTGCAGATAAGCCGCAGCCCTTAAAACATAAGCTAGATCACTCATTCGATATCGTTTTATCTCAGTCCCCATGGAAACTCCTCCTTTGCTGGCCTATCAGGCTCCCCACCGGCGTGTCACCATTTTCCTTTGGGCCTCAACTCCTGCTCTGTCCTCACTCACTCTACTCACCATGTGGACCTCCTGGTAGTCCCGGCACACACCAGAGCCTAGCATGGGCCTATCTCAGAACATCCTGTGTACTGCTTCCCTGTGCCTGAGGAGCCTGGAGACTGGAGCCATTGCCTCCCTGGGGTCTTTGATGAGATGATACCGGCTTTTCGAGGCTTTCTCTGACTGCCTGTTTATAATCGCAAACCCCTCCTCGTAGCAGCCCCTAAACCACCTCTGTCCTGTTGTTTCCAGAGCATTTATGACCATCAAATACACTACACCTTTTGCTTTTTATCAAGTCTCTATCTTCCCTTCTATCTAATGGGGGAAATATTTTGTCTTTATTGGTCACTATTGAATCTCCTATGACTTGAACAATTCAAGCACATATTACACGAGTGAATTATCAGTATTTGAAAACTATTGAGTAAAATCACATAGCATTATACAAATTCACAGAGTGCTTGTAGGAGTAACCTAGAGGTTCCTATTCACTAGTTAATTTTACTATATAATATAACATTTATCTTAACTCTTATCAAAATGTAATATACATCCAAATTTTGGATGAAGGATGAAAGGGTGTTTTAGAATGCCAAATTAAGAAATATCTGTAGATCTCAGTTTTTCTATCAACAGTACTCAAAGCAAATTATAATTTATGTGTAAGCAAATGCTTAAAATTCTGAGTTTATATATTCTGTGGAAGTGCTACATCATGGCTATAAAAATCATTAAGACATCCTCAAAACAAATTAACATATATTGCAGATTTTGAATAAAAAGGAAGAAACTAATTGAAACTTTTTATAGTTAAATTTCACTAAAATGATCTTGATATGTCGCTGACTCCGGTATTAGGAAACTTCTTTTAATGAGTTCTGGCAGTACCTCTGAGTATTTTAGCCAGTGCTTCCCGGTCCCAATGCACGTGTAAATCAGGATAGGTCTTGTTAAAATGCAGATTCTGGTGAGCTCACCTAGTACTGTGTGTGTGTATGTCCCTATCACTCTGAACTTAATTACGATGTGAGGTTACAATGCACCAATAAAAGCATATTTCAAAGATGTGACGATTCTAATTAAGTAGGTTTAGAGTGGCCTAAGAGTCCCCAGACCTAAAAGCCACACAGGTATACTCATGTTGATCCTTAGACCACTTGAAGTGGAGCCAAATTCTTGATACATCTGTCTTCTCCTAACGTTACCATTATGGGGTCAAATGGACTCAGATTAGGGGAGACATTCATTAGTACATTGGCCAACTGATGTCATTTGGTGCCAGAATGAAATAAAGAGAAAAAAAAAAAACTTGCTGTTACAGATAGCCCATCAACTCAGAAGTCAACGTGGGGTCAGAGGACTGATTTGTGGTCTTCTACTTATAAAGCATGAGGTGTAGCTGATATTTATTTAGATATAGGGAAGCATCCTGACTCTTCTCCGGGACTATAATTTGTTGCATTGCTAATACTCTAGCCTCCAACAAGGGGTAAGTTCTTTAATTATAATTTCCTTGTTTTCCAATAACACAGCTTACGGGGAAGTGGACTGAACACTTTAACCCCTAAAATATGCAGTGAAAGTAAAGGAGCTGGAGGAGGAGGGCATCACAGCTTTGTTTTTTTGTTTTTTGTTTTTTTTTAATGCAACATGCTTAGGACACAGAGAAATGAACAGAAGTTTGTTTCTTTTTGCCATTGTTTATTCTGTGGGGCTCACAAACTGTTGAGGATGAGGATAGACTTAAGTAGTTTCACACTAGGGTTCAGTTTTGCAGGTGGAGTGGAGCTCATATTTGGAACAACCTCTGCTGCCACAGTAATCCTGTTGACTAAACACGTCCACCAGAGATCTCTTCCCTGGCAGTAGTTGTATTTGTTTGAAGCAGGCTGAGCAAACTTCTTCAGTAGTTGAATCGACAGCAGTGAGAAACCGATTCTCCACTTGACTCTGTGCTGGCAGGAACATGTGAGGGGCAAGCGGAGTCAGAGGTATCTTTGTGTCTAGGAAGCTCAGTGGCTGGGATTCTGAGGTGGATAATGAATCCAAATATGTCTTTATGCTATTCTGAAAAGTAGAGTTTTGTTTGGTTTTGCTTTTTTTCCCTCAAGGAGGGAAGATTTCAATCAGATTACTTTTGTGTCTTGTCTTTTGGTTTCTGACACCAGGTTTTGAATCAATCTCCTTGATGAAGCTACTATGGTGAAGAGAGAGGTCAACTGCTATGTCCCTAAATGCTTTCAGGTTGGATGCCACCAAAGGCACCTGGAATTACTCTCTTGCTACATTGTGCAGTCTTAAGTTCCTGCCTTCTCCATGTCCACAGAAGAGAGTGACGGTCTCCGTTTTCTAGTGTAACCGGGATGACATTCTATAGCAAGGCAGCAGCGTCCTCTGACTGTTGAATTGCCTCATGCTTTCTCACCTCCCCAGTCATAAAACCAGTTCCTCTATTTAGATGACACTTAAGACCTCAGTTTTATCCATTCTTTTAAGCAACATCAGGAAGTAGAGACATATTATGTCTTCCTTATCTTCACATAAAAAACTCATCATGTGATAAATGTGGCTTTATATTTCTCCCCAGTAGAGCCAATCATAATTTTTAGATGGTTTGGCGTATTTCTGCAAAGCAGTCTTATTTTATTAGCTTCATAACAAGTAACCCATGTTGCCTTTGTCCTGGTCCATTTTCTCCCGAGCACATAGGTTTTCAGTCTTGTTAGACTTTCTTGAATATGAAGAGCCACAATTGGAGAATAGTATATGACATTAAACAATGTTACTGCTTTCCTAGAGAATTTTCCTTCTGAGTTTGGTCACATAATAATAGTTAATATTTATATAGCACTTATGATATAGCAGGCATGGAAAAGACTTTCCTCTTGTTAACTCATTTAAACTTTAAAACTTCTTTATAGGGGAGATACTATTTCCCTCCTTTCCCGATAGGAAGCTGAATCATAGAGAAGTTGAGAAAGTAGTTCAAGGTCATGCAGCTAGCAAGTGCTAGAGAGCTCTGCTGTGAACCAGGTGACCTAGACCATGATATATACATCTAACCTCTGAAGTATTGTTGTTGTCACAAACTAACACAGACTAGTGCTCTACAACTTCCAGTGCCTATTAAGCTACCTTTTTTCTTTCTTGAATCCTATTTGGTTGTAGAAGTTTTCTGATTAACTAAGTCATTTTTCATACCAACTGCCTTATCTTTTTTTTTTTTTTTTTTCGGTACTGGGGATTCTACGTCCAAGCTAGACCCCAGCCCTATTTTTATTCTTTATTTTGAAACAGAGTCTCATTAAGTTGCGGAGTGTCTCATTAGGTAGCTGAGGTTGGCCATGAACCTGGATACTCCAGTCTCAGCCTTCCAAATGCTGGGATTACAAGCGTACCCCACCACACCAGGCTCTGCCTTATCTTTTTGGTAAGATTAAACTTTGTTGTTTATATCATCTTATAGCTTCCCTTCCCCCAAAGTCTCAATATTCTCTTCACAATGAAAACAATTCCATTTCTCACTTTCTAACAGAGTCCAAGATCATGTAAATAAGAAACAGTAATTTCTAAAGATAAATATGAAAAATTATTCAGGTATGTTTTAGCATTTGAAAATAGCCAACACAAAAATGGTTAATGTGAATTGAAGGTAAGAGCTTTACATGTCTGAGGAAGTCATTTGTATAACAAAAATCCCATTTCCCTTTTATAGGCAGGCAGTGGGCACCCAGCCTTGTATGACCTAGGAGGAGAGTCGCTTAATGGCTTACCAGATCCAGCGCCAGTTCTGGTTTATGAGCATGGCCCTGTCTGTTGCTGTGTCGGTGATGAACTGTAATGAATGTGTTCAAGGACATTTGATCCCATCTGCAAAGAGACTCAGAGAAGATTCACCATATAGCATGGACGGAAGGTTCTAGTTAAGTAATATCAATGTGTGTATGTGTGTGTGTTGCGGAGGTCTTCATCCATCTTTCTGTCCTTTAATCCTTAAGTATGAAAACTACACAATCAATTCTTTTGTCATGAAATTAACTTTCAAATCTACTAAAATATATCTTAGGATATGCTACTCTCATTAGATGACAGCTTTGTTTGATTTCATTTCATAGCCTTGACTTTCTTACAATTCATTTTTTCCAGGGCAACTTATTGAATGAACACATTTTATACAACGGTAATTGTTGAATTCTGGTGTGTGAGCACACACTCGAGCCTGTGTGTATGTGTGTGTGTGTGTGTGTGTGTGTGTGTGTGTGTGTGTGTGTGTTGTACATTTAGGGACAAACTTGTGTTTCAAGGTGGCAACTTCTCATTCCAAGTTCCAGTCAGAATTATTTTTTATGGCTTAGTAATAAACCACAAAAACATAGCTTTATAATGTAAATGCTAACATAACCTTTTCATATACCCAGTTATAAATCAAGGTGCTATAAAACACCATGTTTGAAAAGTCAAGCAAGGTAGAATACCAAGTTAATGTTTGTCAAGAGAAAAAGAAAAGTTCATTAGTTAAGCACATTCAGTTGCAATTTTGAATGAAATAGACATTCTGAGTATCTTTAGTAACAAAATAAAGTATAAAATGGTCACCACATACAAGTGAAATTAATTTCAAAAATATTCTTTAAGCAAGAGAAGCAAAATAAATGCTTCAGTTAGAAGTTTACTCTTTTCCAAATTCCAAATCAATGCCTGTGGGAGTGACCTCCCTAAGGAGTTAAGCTGCAGTCATGCATGTTTTGCAAAGACGCTGTTTCTTTCCAGCAACTGTGCGAGGCTAAAGAGCATAGAAAGTCTAGTGGAATATTACGCCAGCTGAATTCACATTGAGCACTTGATGTCATGTGTCATTTGACACTGGCTTTCCCATCAGGTCATTTCAGGATAAGGTATTACTGAAAAAGCATAACCTTTCTCAGTGGGTGAACTGCTGACAAGTTTCAGGGGTTTGGCTGGCATTGCAAAGTTTATTTGAGTTAATCTTTATTCTCATTGGCCTGCGGAGCTCAGTGAAAACTGGTTTTTCTGTGAGCACTTTCATTGTTTCCTGATTCTGCTGGTATCAGAAACGCCAGAAGAAAAGCGCTTGAGAGACAAGATTTTATGGAATTATTACTGTTATTATTATTATCGTTTTGTAAGAAGTACTTTCTTCAAAAAGGTACAAAAACTGTTTATTGTTTATTTGCCACACATGGCAACCGTAGGCTGTGGTATTTACCAAAGTCAGTCTAATTGGTGTGCTGGTGACTTGTTCCTGAGGATTACTGGGAGTTTATACTTTCTGCAGTAGGCTCCAAGGGTACCAAGGGATAAAATCTATTATGGAATAGGACTGTGGATCTGCAGACATTTTGGTTGTAGTTTTAAACTCAGTTGAGAGCAGTTGAGCTGAGAATGTGTTAGGCTGAATAAAAAACAAAAAACAAACAAACAAACAAACAAAACCACTGCATTGTACTAGTATCTTATGGTAAAAAGAGACAGCATAAGTTATATGATGATTCTCAAATTTCTATATATTGTACCTTACCATTTGCTGTGAGAAGCCCTGGATTCTTTCCTGAGGTCATGTGCCTATGCTTATAACATTCTGTTGATGCCTTAGGGATGGTCCTGGGGAGCTCATGTTCCATTTAGATTACTCTGGCTAAGTGTGCTACTTTACCTAAGAGAGTCCAAAGAATAATAACCAAGCAGTAAAAGAAGGATCAACTTGGTTCATGGTTGGGCAAATTGAAGCACCCCTATTGTTGGGCTTTGTTGAAGGACAGATTTGAGAATGTACTTTAGGCCTGGAAGCCTGACGGGGGCCCTTCAAGCCTGTAGTGCTCCCTCCCAGGGAGCAGCAGTAGGAGAGGCTTGGGCAGGCCTTTCCCTCGCCAGGAGCAGAGGCACTACTGTGGGGAGGAGGAGGAATCACTTTCATGCTCTTTTTGCCAATGGGGACCTCCACTGAAAGCCCACTCCAAGTGACCACCCAGAATGTGCTTGAATACCCCCATAAAGGGGGCACGAAGGAGGCCTGGCAGTCCACGATGGTCCAAGATATTGTCAGGAAGTTCTTATTTGGAGTCAGCTCTGTCCCTTGACTTTCACCATGTGCCTTGCTGCTATGCTGTGGGCAGGAAAGAACAGGTGTGATCCTAGAGAGCACGAAGCTGATTCCCAAATATCTGAGATCCTTAACTCTCTCCACACGCTCTTCCTTCTGAGAAACATGGCATCTAGCCACAAAGTCTGAAGGCGCTGTAGAAACAGTTCAAATAATGTTATGCCGGTATAAGAAGGTATCACTGGCGATCTCACTAACAGGTGCAGGGAGGGAGGAAGGGGGCGGGGTGGGATATAGAGGGATATCATCAAGTGCTGTGGTATTACTTTGAATCTCACTATGATATATAAAACGATGCACAATAAAATACATAAAAAAGAAAACAGAGAGAGAGAGAGAGAGAGAGAGAGAGAGAGAGAGAGAGAGAGAGAGAGGTGGGGGGGAAGAGAGAGAACAGCAGGAAGTATTTTCTGAAATTAGAAGGGCACTTTGCATCGGTTTCCTTTTGGAAGCACTCTCGCCCTCATCACATTGTGGGAGGGAAAATTCACTTTAGAGACCAGGAGGAGCAGCTCTGATTGGCAGTGTCCCAGCAGCTCGGAGGAGATGGGCCAGGCCTCTGTCTCCTCTCACTAGCCAGCAGTGAGGGCTCCTGGCCCTCTTCACTGTCTCCTTTCGCCTCTGCTCTCAAGAGTGAATTTCTGTACAGTCAGGAGGGCTGGTGCAGAGTGAAGCCATGGAGAGCCAAGAAAATAAAGAGTCAGCTGTCCCAGCAGCTTTCAATGCGTCCCAATTCTCACCACCCCCAGAGTAACCATGAAAGTAGGAGGGACCAGATGAAGACATTTAAAAATTGGTTCTGCTCCACAGTGATCCGGTGCAAGCTGGGGCTCGGCTGCTCTGAGGTGGTTGGAGAGGCCCCTCTCTGGCTGGGGCTGGGAAGCTGATATGGCAGCTCTGCTGCCCTCTCAGACTCCTCTGACACACCCTAAGTCTGAGATAAGGAGAATGAGACTTCTTTCTTGAAAACATATTTACTCTAACATACAATCTAACGAAACCAAATACCATGGAAATCCAGCAGTATGTGTGTTCAGCGTAGTCATGGCCAACTCCGGGTCTTTAGCATAGATCTGTGACTGAGGGAAACCTGTGGGTGTTTGTGTCGGATCTGTGCCATTTATTGGGTTTACGGTGAGATCCGTGTGTGTCAAGAATTCCACTTAGCCCAGGCTGTATTACAAGAGGAGAAATGAAACAAACCCTCTCACAATGTACAGACTCACACTCTTTCAACTGTGTACTAACTGTGGGGAATGAATTGTACAAACCAGAAAACTTTCTCTGATGCTGTGATAGCATATGTATTGCTGCATGAACATTTATGTGACAACCATTTTGGTGGAGAATTACCAATTGAGTCTTTTTTCTTCTCTCTCTCTCTCTCTGTACTGGGGATTGAACCAATGAGCATTCTACCTCTGAGCTATACCCCCAGCCACACCCCCCCCCTTTATTTTTTTATTAAAACAGGGTTTTGTTAAGTTGTTGAGGCTGACCTCCAACCCACAGGTCTCCTGACTCAGCCTTCCAAGTACTAGATTGGAGGCTTGCACCATTGTTCCTGGGTTCAATTGAGTACTTACATGATCATTAAATGAACATTCCTTGAAAAGGACAAGTAGCCGGGCGTGGTGGAGCACGCTTGTAATCCCAGCATTCGGGAGGCTGAGACCGGAGGATCCGGGTTTGTGGCCAGCCTCAGCTATCTAGTGAGGCACTCCGCAAGCAACTTAGTGAGACTCGGTTTCAAAATAAAGAATAAAAAATAGGGCGGCCCCTGAGTTCAATCCCCAGTGCCACAAAAAAAAAAAAAAAAAAAAAGAAAAAAAGAAAAGGACAAGTGTGATGGGAAGTGAAGATAAAGTTACATTCTAGTCGTCTGCCTATGCCTTCCCAAAATGTGAGCCTTGCAAGTGCCTTGAAAGAATCTAAGATCTTCCAAGTTCTTTAGCAACTTTGGGACTTCATTAAGAGTGTTTGGGTCTGTGACGGGTAAGTGTTGAGTGGATACAGTTGAAAGAGCAATAGATTCAACTTCCTTTATTTATTTCTCATTATATCACATGTAAGTTTTTATTCTTGGCCAGATACATAAAGAAAAAAAAAAAAGCAAAAGAGGAAACTCGAAATGATGATTGAGAAAATGTCAAGCAGCTTCAGACCTTTATTGAAATATGTTTACTGTCTTACATTATATCCTAATGGCTATAAGACAAACAACCCCAAAGTAGTATAACTTGAAAACAAAACAAAACAAACAAAACCCAAAACCCTTAAAACACACTAAGAAAAGTAAATGTGCATTATCTCCTTTAAAGCAATTATCTTGGCATGCTGGTCCTTAAACCAGGAATTCTGAAATTATTGAAAACCATTTTTAGTCTCTCTGCAAGTATCTACAGTTCCATTGTTCTGAATGTCTTAGAGCAGGCCTTGTTGTAGTCTGGTACATGCATCTTGTCTAGTAGCCTCATTTTATAGAGATCCTTGAAAGATCAAGTGATGTGTCCAAATTAGAGAGTTGGAACTAGAACTGAGATTTGTTTTCTAAGAGAACATCTTTTGCCACAACCTCGTGCCTTTTTTCTTAGTGGGTGGACTTAATTTTAGGGGAGAAAAAGTGTAAGTTATTCAAAGCCAAGTCTAGTGAATAAGATGGATGATCAACTCAGTACAATGTGACAAACATTCATTGGACACCAACTGTATGTGAAGCATCCTGACAGGTGCTGAGCTAGATCCAAGAGCTCCTGAGGCCCTGTGTCATGATCTTCAATGAAGAAAATGAGCTGTGATTACAGTGAAATTGAGAGTCTTTTCCTTGGGTTCCTGACTTGGTACTATCTCTCTTTAATTAATAGATTATAATCCACTTTAGTTAAGTACCTATTGTGTGTGTGTGTGTGTGTGTGTGTGTGTGTGTGTACCTCTGTGTGTGTGTGCCCTTCTTTTAAATTTATGATAATTTAAAAGAATAAATAAAGTTGTTAGCTCATGACAATCATTATGAGTCTTTAAAATGAAAACAGGAACTAACATTTTAGGTAAGGTTTCAATTATTATTTTTTTATAAAAGCTGTTAGAATTTTTAGGATATTTGTATGCTGCCAAGTTGCTATGTGGGTACCTTTGGGGAAACAAAATGAACACATCCAATCTGTGGTGACAGACCTTTAATCAATCCTGTGCTATATGAGAGACTTTCAAATCTGGTCAACTCTTCAAACTGCTGCTTTTTAAAATTCCAAAATTAAGATAACAAATACTTTGTTAATCTAGTATGTCTGTTTCCATTAACTTTTATTATGGCGATATAACTAGCTTAGAAACACAGGTTATTGTCTATATCATTTTTTACAGTTTGTATAATGAAATAAATATCTTTTTATGAGAATATATGTTTTTTTTTTGTGGTGGTAGGTTTTGAACTCAGAGTCTTAGCATGCTAGGCAAGTGCTTTACCAATTATCAACACTCCCAGTCCAAGAATACCTTACTATTGTCTACCATCAATAGAGTTTTGAGTTACTTTTCTAGTGATAACATTCATGTAGAAGATTAATACTGTTCAACATACATTAGATATCTGGCCCATTTTATAAACTGTTAATTATTTTATTTATGCATTTAATCCTCATAGTAATTCCCGAGGTTTTACTAACTCAGTAAAGAAACAGAGGCTCAGAGGGGACAATAAATCACTAAGGCCCCAAATGAGAAAGTAGCTATGACAAGATTGAAACCCGGATCTGTGGGCTGCTAGGCTTTGTTCTTTTCCCTGCATCATCTATACCTGCTTCTTTGGTGCAGAGAGCTGAAGTCTTTCCCTATTACAATTAAGGCTACATATGGCAAGGTGTCTGGCCTCACAAGGATCGTGAGTTGGGAATAAATGGCTGAGAAGTAAACAATGGAAATTAGCTGGGTGGTCTAGCAACTTCCAAATCTAGTCCTTGGCCTGAAGGACCTCTGAGGGATACAGATGCACAGAACTTAATGTCTGGCAAACAGCAGCACTCTACCCATATTGAGTCTTCCATAGTTCTGTGTATTTCCTTGGGGACCTATGTGTCACCTTATAGAGAACCCCAAACTCTTGCTTAGGCCAGAAGTTGGCTAACGCATCTCCTGTTCCCTTTGCTTCTCTCTGGTTCCCACTTGACTTCTGCCATGATTCCAGTATGTCCCCTGAAATCATGTGTTGGACAATAGACTCCATGCAGTGACATGGAAAGGTGGCAAGGTCTTTGAGAGGTGAGTAGGGATTAGGCCATTCCTGAGAGGTGAGTTCCTGCTTGTGAGAGCACCCTGCATTCTGTTACTTCCTTACCTGTTTGCTTGCCCTTTCACTTTTGCTTTGAGCTGAAGCAACATAAGGTCTTCAGTAGTACTGTGCTCATGGGCTTCCCAGCTTCTAGAACTGTGAGCCAATCAACCCCTGTTCTTTAAAAATGACCCAGTCTTAGGAATTATTTTACAGCAACAGGAAATGGGTCAAAACAGCTTCTAAGAAAATGCAAGATGGAGAGAGACTTATTCTCAAGTAAGGCTGGTGCCTGACACTCCTTTGCTTTGCAAGGAAGAAGTAAATCCAGAGATAAGTGTTTGGGTTCTTTCCAAGAAAGAGCAAGTTCTAGATCCCTGGATCTGCCAACCTGAACCTTCTGGTACACTCCAATTTTAACTCCTCTCTTCATTCTTGTGAAAATTATTATTGTAGGGACCAAAAGGTGTTCTTGTATATTAATACATCCATAGGAGACACATTAAGGAGAATTATAGTTCTTAGCTTCTCTTAGTTATCAGGGAAAGGTAGGCACTGATTTGATGGATATCCAAAATCCACAATATCTCGTTACTCATTCTTGTGCACTAACCCTCTGAGGTAACAGACCTAGATCTAATTTAATGTTGGATGAAATAATTTCAACAGAAGGGTGAAAGAAATACACAAGAATCACATTGACCATATCCTCTATGCATTTTAGCAGAGATAACTAACATAATTCAGGACTGAATATCTACATAGAATAAAGCCACTCATGAAACATCTGAAACAAGTATTCTTAAACCTGCAGCTGATGGATCTTATGAATGGATAATTATAGACTTCCAACTCTTTTCCAAACATATCACTAAGACTATATCAAACTTCTAAACACATAAATGACGTCAAACTCATTAGCCCATGCAGATAGTGTCCAGTACATATTATATAAGCAGTATTATATATGTGTTTCTATGAAGATAGAGCTCCTTCCTTCCTTCCTTCCTTCCTTCCTTCCTTCCTTCCTTCCTTCCTTCCTTCTTTCCTTCCTTTCTTGTTCCCTTCCTCCCTTCCTTCCTTCCTTCCTTTCTTTCTCCCAGGGGCACTACTTTACCATTGAGCTATATTCCCAGACCTTTTAATATTTTTATTTTGAGACAGAATTCTGGCCTTAAATTTGCCAGCCTCTTGTCTCAGCCTCCCAAGTCCCTAAAATTACAATGTGTATCACTGTACCCAGCTTTTCTTTTTCATGTATAGGAATAGAACTTCATTTATTGACCTTGTTAGAATAAATGAATAAGCATGGGTCAGGAGTTTTGAAGATTTCTTGATGAATAGAGATAATTCTGGGATAAAACACTTGAGTACCAACAGATAAATGTAACTATTTTATCAGCTATATATACAGTTTTTCTTGTTCCTTTTATTTTGCTTCCTGTTGGTGTAATACTCAGGAGTGTGTTTTATGTGTTTGTTTTGTAAAATCTAATTCAGTGTGGCAGATACTATTACTTGACTGGTCAAAAGATATAGCCTATTCTTGGATAACAAAATCCCAAGTTGGCCTTGGTAGGCCATGTACTGGCTGTAGAAAATGAATCACGATTGGCCCATTGTGGCAGCTCTTCTTTCTGCTTTTCCAGATACTTGCATTTCCAATTGTTCTTGTAGTGAGAGATGACCATGTAACCCAGTTGGGGCCAGTGAGGCATAAGAGGAATTCCTCTTGGTACTTATTTTTCCTCTTTGACAATAATAATAATAATAATAATAATAATAATAATAACAATAACAATAATAATAATAACAATAATAATAACTGCCTTCTTCCACCTGCTGCCTTCTTCCTTCCTGCCTGCAACCCTCAAATGGGGGTGTGATTCTGTGAAGGAAAGTTGTCATCTTGCAATCATAGGGTACCAATATGAAGGAAGAAAAGGCTCTGCATTGTGGATGTGGCAAAGCAGAAAGATGGCTGATGGACTGGTTTCACCCCACATGAAACCATCAGAATAAACAGATGGTCCCTGTTAGTGAGATCGAGGATGCAGGCAACTCCAATCCACTTAGATGTGTCACAACAGGGGAAGCCTCAAGGGCCTCGAGGATTATCAAAGATAGCATGGATGAGGGACACCCAGCTCAGGAGTACAAAAGATGGTACCAGATCCATCCAGACTGAGATGGATTTAAAAATTTCACAAGGAAAGGAATCCCATCAGAGAAACCAGCATGTGTAAAAGCAGGACAGTAAGAGAACATGGCCTGACTGCTGAGTTTCTGGTGTGTGGTTTAGGAAAGATGAGGTTAGAGAGGAGGACAACACTTGACCCTACAAGGATTTTTACGACAGATTGAAGACTAGGCAATTTATTATAATGATGAAGAATTGCTATCAAGGAAGTGTCATATATTACCATATGTAATAAATTTCATATTACATTCTAGAAGTTTCAAAACTTGGAATAAAAAAGAGATTGGTATGAGGAAGAACATGGAGGATAAAAAGGCTATTTAATCCTCTAACAAAATGCACAAACTTCACTGACTGTGTGTTACTTGGGGCCAGTGATACCTTAGGAAGAGGTCCTGTTGCTACCAACTGGAAGTTCTCATACACAAAAATGAGGGAGGGGGTCCTGTCTGCAGATATGAAACAATGAGGAAGCCAGGTGGCATTAGGGGCAGATTGCGGAGATCTGGATTAGGCATGGACTTTAGTTAACAATAACATATAAGACTGCTTCATTAGTGATTAAAATGTGGCATGCTAATGTCAAGTGGTTGACAATAGAGGAAACTGGATACAGGCATAAAGAGACTTTCTGTATTTTCTTTATAATTTTTCTGTAAGTCTAAAATAGTTCTTAAAAAACTACAGGTATTGCCACAAGCTATTGCAGGAGAAAAAGATGATGGAAGCTTAACTACAGAAGATTCTGGATGGGAAAATGTTGAGTAATTAATCCCAGGCTAAGTTTTTCAAAGGAATGTGCAATTCTACCATCATCCTCATAGGTATGCCTCTCTGTCACATACACACAGATAGACAAGACCCCCCCCAACACACACACACACACACACACACACACACACACACACACATACACACACACACACACCACAGAAGCTGAATATTCATCTTTCTCTACACAAACATGTTTGGCAGGAGAGGCAACCTTTAACATCCAGGGACAAAAACAGCTAGTGGAGGGAGAGAGTACAGAGCTGAATGAAGGCCAGGTGAGCAAAACAGGTTGTTGATTCATCTCTCCTCTAACTTAATGACTGGGGCTCTAATCTATTTTTGGAAATTAAAACTATATATGAATTTATTTTGGGCAAGATCTTTTGGAGTGACACAGGACAGGAGTCATTTCACTTGACCTGGTCAATTTATTGTAAAATTTTAGTGATATCAGAGACATCTGCCTTATCTATTGCTGTAACCCAAATACTTGAGACAATGTCTAGCGTACGGTAGTCAGTCAATAACTACTCATAAATGCATATATAACAAACGCTCGTGTGACAAGATGCTGAAAGCAAAGAATTCCATGTCCATGGTCATATCTGTGTTCCTTGTGAACCATGTCTTGAGGATTTTTAAGGTTACAGAGCCGAGTAAAGGGCAAACCCAGGGGTAGGACACAGCTTTGTCTGAACACAAATTTCATGCTCTTTCAGAGCTGTATCTGGTGCTTTAGTTCCTTTTGTCTTCTTAATACTTGGCGAGCAATGTATATTCTACAAATATTTCTTAGAAATGAATATCCTCTTTGCATACATATTATTTCCGAACATTCAATAGCCAAGTTGCCCTAAACCTTGTCCATCAACCCAGGGCTGCAGGTGTTTGTAGCTATGATATCTTTAAGCACTTGCTCATAGCTATAGATGCTGGCCTCACTCTTAGGTTTGGGTTAAAGGCAACACAAGCCAAACAATTTTGGCCATAGGTGTATATTTCTATACAAAGTCATGTACTTTTTTTTTTTTTGCAGTGCTAGGGATGGAACCCAGGGCCTTGCACATACTAGACCAGCACTCTCCCAGGAAGTCATACCTGCAGCCCCATATTCACTTTTTAAATTACCCTATATAGTTGGGACTTGGCATACATGACTTTATATGATACGTATATGTATATATGTATGTATTTTTATATACCTAAACTGGCTTTCCATATCTGATTTCACAAGACTGGTAGACTAAGGATCCCTTCAGGTGATTTTAGGATGATGAGTTGATTTTATTTTTTTAAGATAATGCATAAAGAATGAGATTCATGCTTGCAAAGACAACAGAGGGACTTGGTGCAGGACTTGGGCTCTGGATCTGAGAAGTGGGCCTGGGGAACTTGGAGAAAGGAATACAGGCAAGTAGCCAGCAGCACAGGTTTTAGGAGAGAGTGTGGGACCACAGTCCTGCTGCAGGCCCCATAGGACGGAACTGAGTAAAGGACACTGATCCACAGACCGAGCATTAAGACCATGTGTGCCTGGGGCATGGCCCTTGCTATCTCTGTAGGGAGTGTGGGAACAAGCTATGTCACAGTTCCTGGAGGAGGAAATGGGGACACAGAACTGTGAGCAGTCATGTCCCTGAGTGTTCAAGGGGACCCATCATACGATGCCCAGAATGGCTGGAAGATAGCTTGAGGGGTGCTGGGGTCCCGCAGCCATAAAGGGACAGTAGTATCACTAAGACTTCACATAGGAGCCAGGCATGGTGGTGCATGCCTGTAATCCCAATAGTTGGGAGGCTAAAATAGGAGGATAGAAGGTTCAAGGCAAAACTTGGCAATTTAGCAATGCCCTCAGTAACTTAGTAAGACTCTACTTCAAAATAAAAAGAAAATAGGGTCTGAGGGTATAACTCGGAGGTGGAATACCTCTGAATTCAACTTCTGATACTACAACCAACCAAATGAACAACAACAACAACAACAAAATCCACTTCACATGGAAAGGGAACTTGGGATAGCTACCCAACAAGGGCAGATATATACAAATATGTACATTAAAAATAATGTCCAGCAAGTAAATTCCTAAGTAGAAAAACACCTGAGGTTTCTTTGACAGAAGGAAAAACAAAGGGAGTCACATGTGAGTCTGTCTGCTTGGTTTTGGCTTCCTGAAAATTAGAGGGATTGGTATGAATGTTGTCACTTGATTTTCTCAATATGTAGTTGATAGCTAGCATCAGCAAAAAGGTTTTGCAATAGTAAATTTCAGTATTAAGAGAACTAGTCACCAATCCTCTATGAATGAAAAATAAAAATAGTGATGGATTTTTGAGGTTAAGAGCCCTAGGAAATCTTAGAGGTCTCTGATTGTTACCTAAAATGTGTCTATTTCTTCCATGTGGTTTTGAATTTGTTTTCTTCCGATCTTATGGTAAAGGAATGGGATCTCTGGTTGTCACTTACAGCCTGGGTCAAGAAGCTTGAGAAAGGGAGTTTGAATGGAAGTTACAAGCCCAAAATGAATTTATGAGAAAAAAAAAAAAGCACAAGCACGTGTATTACATTTAGGAAATTATTTCTTGTCATTTTAAATCCTTTCTGAATTAAAAGTATGATAAATAGGCTGAGCTTTAGGGAAATGAGGTAGTCTTCAAATTATAGCTTTATGAAGCTTCAAATTCTGCAATGAAAATTGTAGACAATTTGAATCAAATCAATTCAATTACCATGAAGCTAAAAGTAACTTCTGTATTTTTCTGATTAAATGAATTATTTCCTCAGCTTTTGTTTCAATGAAGTATTTCCTTAGGGTTCAAATTAGACATTTCCTTTTGTGCTGACGTGTTTGGAAATAGAGATCTTCACCTCATTATTATATGTTTCCCTTTGCTTTGCACATGGTGGGAATGCGATCTTTCTGCCCGGACTTTGTAAGTCTTGCATTGTTTGCACACAGTAGGAAACCCATTACTAAACGATGGCTGAGAAAGTGGTGTTACTGTTGTTGTTTCCTCTCTTCTTTCCAATGTTTGATACTGGTGCACCTGGGAAATACATTAGTTGAGTTTTTATCAGTGGAAATCCCAGGATACAGCTGACAAATTTTGGAATCACTGAAGTTTTGTTAATTGATGAGTCATAAGCAAATGCCTTGGAAACAAAAATTACTGTTTCTGTCATTCTACTTCTTGGATAGAGGAAAGCAGCCTCTCTCTCTATTTTTTTTTTTCCTCAGGGATATAGAGACTGAAATTAGCGAGAAGAATCAGTAAATACACAGCATATCCTTTATTGCTTATCCAGGGAAGTTGGACACTGCCAAGAAAAAAACCACATCGAAAATAAAATATGTGTGTGTGTGTGTGTGTGTGTGTGTGTGTGTGTGTGTGTGTGTGTGTGTATGAACTCTCTTGCATTGTAGAGAATATGTTTTTAATTTTTTTTTTAAGCTGGGTGTTGTGGCACACACATATAATTCCAGTACATGGGAGACTGAGATAGGAGGATCGCAGATTCAAGGACAGCCTCAGCAAGTAGTGAGACTCATCAACCTAGCGAGACCCTGTTTCCAAATAAGAAATAAAATCAGGATAGGGGTGTAGTTGGAAAGTAAAATCCTCTGGGTTCAATCCCCAGAACCACACACACAAGATAAAAAAATAAATTTCACTCTAAAGATCTCAAGAGAGTCCTGGAAACAAGTTAATCATTATTTCTGGAAGAAATTGGAATTAATATTGCTCTTGAGGATCCAGAGAGAGCAGATGAAACCCAGAAAGTGTAATGCGCTTCATGTGGCTAGGAATCTAATACTGAACCAATCATATTTTGGCATCTGAAACTAAACCTTATTGTTCCTATTTGTAATAGTATTTTCTCTCCTATACTGCCTCTGTGCTTTGAATAAATGAGGGTGCTCACAGCTGAACTGATTGCCATGGTTACAGGCAAATCTGTGTGTTACATCTCCTGGAAGCAAAAAAGAGGGTAGTTTAAGGTAAACAGTATCCTTCTCTTACAGAGAACAATTCTCTCTTGATGGCACCCCTGGTTCATGCTCTTATTGAAAATATGTGAGGAGTGCATTAAGGTCCATGGTCTGGCTGCATTCACAAATGCACACCTTTGATGCCCCATGCATGCTATTTCCATCTCCAGAGGCCCGGCTCACTTGGTTTCTGGAGTTTGTGAGCTGGGAGCAGGTTTAGAGTTGCCGTCACAAAGAAATCTGTGAGACTGTAAAATTATACTTATTATTATAACATCTTTGGTACACTGGTATTGTCATTGGCACCAGGCAATTGTGCTCGAATAACTTCAAGTGTTGCAGTGGGTAGCAACAGCTTTGGTACTAATGCCCTCTTTCTTTGGTGTTCTTCTCTTCCCAGGTTTTGGTGGGGAGTCGACCCTTTAATCTCTGTGGTGTGCCCTCCATTTTCGCTCTTCATTTCCCAAGCATCTATTGGAAGCCTACTGTATGCAGGTGTGCTACAAGATTCTGGAAATATGAACATAAGTCATTCTCTTCTCTCTTGGGAGAGTGGGGTCAGATGATTGGTGTCTTTCCAAGGATGAAAGAGTACACCATAAAAGAAAACATCTTTAGACTTTTATTTAGGTTTTCTAAAGAACTTGGCTGTGGCTGAGAGCAGCTTTTTCTGTGCAAGAGAAGAGCTGCAGGTGTGAGAAACCATGGCAGACAATGAATGATCCTGGAGGCTGGAGTATCCTATTTCTTACTTGATACATTTTCTCTATATTTGAGCCCACATTTCATGTTTCCTTGTGTCTCCTTTTAGTTTATTTTTCCTATGTAGTCTTTTGTCTTCCTGATAATATATTTATAGGTGATTTTTAGCCTCTCTCTATCTCTTTCATTTTAGATAATTCCCTTGGTAATTGCAGTTCTATTGAAATTGGAATAGAAATAGGGAAGTTCATGTTGTAATTCACTACCAATGAGTTCATACTTTTCTTTGCATAAGAAAGATATTCATGGCATGAACTAAGCTGACTGGTTTGCTCTCTGGAAGGAAGAGGTTTTATTTCTTGGTTACAGACCCAGCTATTGTCCAAAGCACATTTTAAGGCCAGTTCTGTTGTTGTGCAGGAAGAGATCCAAGGAAAGCTCAGTGTTTTAGGTAACTGGTCAACGCCAGATCTTGATTGAGATGTATTCATCGCCTGTCTGTTGGTTTGGAGTGGTTTAATCAGTCTTTTAGCAAAATGTCCATCTTCAGACTCTCATATGGGCAGAAAATCTTTCTGTCCTGACGTTGAATGAAAAGAGAAACTGTCTGGAACTGTACACACATTCCAGTCATTTAGCTCCCATTTCAGAAGTCAGAAATCTTCAAAGAACTATCTGGGAAAATGCTAACAGTGATGGAAAAATTCTCAACACATTCGACATTCGTGCCGGTTTCGTTCCCTTGCCAAAGTGGGCCAAGTTTTTATTTTGTCGACAATCAATTGCTCAGTGTTTTGGCTGGTCAGAGAGCTTTCCATCTTTGGTTTCACAAGGGTCTTTCTGCCTCTTCATTCCATACTGAGATCACGTAGGCTGCTTCACCTTTGCAAGGATGGCCAAAAGGGGAAGTACAGTGTAACACTGGACCTGATTTTATTTTGCTCTTTTTGGCAGCAGTGGATTGTGGCTCCTGTGTTTGCTTATGACAGTAATACACCTATTAACTTAGAACTGAACATGAGCCAGGATATGAAGGAGGTGCAGCCATTCATGGAATAAGGAAAATCTATGAATACTGAGGCTTTGGGTTAAATCATTAGAAGTTCATTTTCGGAAACAAAAAAAAAAAAGAAACTTTGGATGGTAATTTTTAGAGTCCTAACACTTCACGATGTCAATCACCTTGCTAGTGGAGAATAATTGTCTTGAGAGGTATTAATCTGTTTCAGAAAGGGAAATATTTGCAAACCTAGTGGGTCTCTAAGGGTTTCTTGTAGCAGGCAAGGAGCAGTTCTGCTTCAGGGCACCCCTCACCTACATCCTAAGCCTTGCAGATGACAACCCAGTGTGAAATTTACTCTTGCAGACCACACCAGCAAAAGTAATTGGCAGGATCCACATCCATTAGGCTTTGCAGATATGTTTTTTGAAATTTTTGAGGTTTAGCAATTGAGGATTTGGCAGGATGGCTTAGTAGATATAGAAGTAACTCTAAGGAGACATTTTAGGTAAAATGAACAGTAAAGTGATGTTAAAAGACATCAAACGTCACCACCAGAGTGATCTATATTAAGAACCCTGTGAGCTCTGGAGCTGTGTCTGGCTGTATTTAAAATTGAAACAGAAATAACGAGTCTCTTCTTCATTATTTCATAACTAAAGCCAAGAGGACTTAGATGCCTTTCCTTACTACGGAATGTTTTCCAACACTTGACAAACAAATAGAAGGAGATTATGGGTTTGGTGCGACTGCTGGTCAACCAGCTGCATCCTCTACAGGTTCTTTTAAATATTTTTTTGTTTTTCTCCAGGGATCTTATTTTTGACTCTCCATTTGTAATGTGGACATTGGCTAGGTGTCCCAAAATTCAGAGGAGGTAGCTGAAATATTCCCAAACAGGCAAACACGAAAAGAGCTTTGAGTTGTCTTGTGTGTTGGTGGGAAAGGTTTTTCCACCAGACACTTCTCTCTCTTTCCTCCTCCCCAGGGTAACTGTAAAGAGTGACTTTCTCTACCAGATTTAACTATTTACCTTAAATATAACAAAATGGCTATGCCATGAAGCTTCTTCATCCCGAGTCTCTATACTTCTGTTCTTTTCACTTGAATCTGCTTTCTTGGTTTCACTTGCCTCTGTGATCACATATAAAACCAGAATCCCAATTAATTAATAATGGTGTCATCTTGAGAAAAGGACAGAATCCCCACTGTTCATGTAGTTTTTCATACAGGTACAGAATAGAGACCAAACTGAGTTTTTGGAGGTACATTCATGGAAGAAAAGTGGTGTTGTTAAAATGATACTTGGAGACTAGTCGATAGACATAAATTCTTGAATTGAAATTGCAACTAGTTAGATATGTGACAAGAGGTGAAGATTCCTAGGTCTCTACTTCCTCATTTTGACAAATGAGAATATTATGTCAGATGTTTTCCCTTTTTTTTTTTTAGCCCTAATATTCTACGGTTTGGAAAGGTATAATCCACAGATGTTGATTATGGTAATTAAAATTCCCTCTCCGTGACCAAAGTACTAACTTTATATTAGTTGAAGTGTTGGAAGCATACCTTTATGAAAGGAATATTCTTAATCCAGTTAAAATAAGCTGGCTAGAATTCTACGTTTAATATTTCATGTTGAAAAAAAGCCTATAACTCCTAGCCAAAAGGGAGATTTGTCTAGAAGGGCTGTGGTGGGTAGTATTTGGAATTTGTGGCCACTTTTTCATTTTTCTTCTTCCCTACTCAAGAATCCAAAAGGTAGCATGCTCTTAAGCTTCATTTTTTCAGGATCAAAATAGATAATAGAATTAGAGTATGTGCCCTTAAATCCTCACAGTGACAATGTCCTTGAAGTATTGTTCATGACAAAAAAAAATATATGCCATGATGATATGCAGATAAATGAGGAGAGAGGCCAGTAGAAGAGTGTAAGGGCCTTGGGGGGAAGTGGGGAGGGCAAAAAGGAGAATTTAGGAAGGAAGCACTTCAAATAATACTATGTCCATAGATGAAGATATCACTTCCAATCTCGCTTCGCTAATATGTAGGAGGAGGGTAAAGCAGGGTGGACTGGGAGATATATGCTGTGTGCATGTGTATTTGTAACACTTTGAATCTCACCATGATATATATTTAAGATCTACCAAAAAAAGTATAAAAATATGCTCTATATTAAATAATATTTTACTAAGGTACTATAGAATTTTTGAAAGAAGCAATATGTGAAATAAGGGACTATGAGAGGCTAGGGCATAGCTCAGTATTAGAGTGCTCACCTTGCATGTGTTCAATCTTCAGTACCACAAGAGATATAATAAAATTAAATTAACCATAAGAAATAAAACAGGATAAATTGTTAAAGAGCCGTTAAGTAATGATATTATAGGAAGCATTCTATGCTCTCTAGAATAAAACTCCTGAGTGATGACAATATTTGGGAAAATTTTTAGATGGAAACTCTAAAAGCGTTGCCTGGAATCTACCATGTTCCAGGTACCATGACAGGTGCTTTATTTTTTATCCCTCTTATTCCTCACATTGACACAGTAACAAGAGTATAATTGCTTTATTTTAAGATGACACTAGTGAATATAAGTAATTGTGCTTACTCAAGGATTTAAACTGCATCTCCTGGCTCTAAATATCAGGGAAAGACATCCTCTGAATTTTTAAATTTTCCCCCCCAAATTCTCACAATTATTAATAGCATGCTAGCCAAGTGTTGTCTAAGGGAATTTCTAAAATGGAGAAGACAGTGATTTGGAAGTAATAGGCCAAAGTAGCCTGTTCACCCACTGCAATGATATCATTTACATATGAACTGATTCGCAATCCCCTCATGGTTTGGCCCACACTATGATGATTTGCTAAACTAGCCCTTTTTGACAAGAGATTGAGCAAAGGTAAACATCAACTTATATTTTAGCAGATATCAGATGAACAAAACCTATATAAACTCAGATTTATCTTCATGACACTATATACTATAATTATCATAGTTATACCCTAAGAGCTCAAAGCCTTGGGTGTTGAAGGCTGGATGATATTAAATCTATGTCTTGGAAAGTGGTAACTTGTTCTAGAAAGCATTTTGCTTTTTATTTTTTTCAAAGTTCTAAATAAGAAAGTATTTTTAAATGTGAAAACTACTGATTTGTATCAGAAAGTTAATAAATGTTTACAATTTCTAATATGTTTTGGCAATCAAGAAAAGATCTCCACAATCAATGCCAAAAATCCTATTTTAATGTCCCAAACAAGAAGCCCCATATTGGTTTGAATGTCATCACAAGCTAATGAAATAGAGAGAAATGTCTTGTGGTGTGGCATTTCTGGGTCCTGTCTAGAAGAAGTAAAGCTTGTAGGGAGGGATCAATGAGGAGAAAGGATAAAGCGTTCATGCCATTAGCACTGTGTCTGCTATTTCAGCACCCTCTTGACTGACCCTGTGGATCCCAACTATGGGGGTGGGGGTTCTGGGTGCTATGTGTGAATATGCAGTGTCATGAGCCCTAGTGTCTGGTCAAAAGGTAATGGTCCTTTACCATCTTTCACCATCTAGAGAGGCATGGACCAAAGCAGTGAGGAAAAAAAACCAAAGTCCATCTGAAAAAGCTCAACAGGAGTAGATACCTAGTTCGATGTGACTTTATGAAAACAAACTCCTGTTCTTCCACACACCATTATTGTAGCTTATTCCCCTTCCAGTGAGAACACTGATCTCAAGCACATTCTGGCCACTGAAGACCCGGTTTGCTTGGTCTTGCCTTGGCTGAGCGCAGCCTGGACTGAGATGAATTACATTCATAAATGCACCAGCTATGAGGCTCCTCTACCTGGAGGCTCTAGGGTCTGTCTGAAGCTTCATGGAGTGTCCTCTTCACAGGAGTTTGACCTCTATATGCCTTTCTCTGTCCCCAAATGACTGTGGGGGAAAAAAGAATATGACAAGACTCCCTTACTTTTACTAAACCTGGACAGGAAAGATTTGAAGGAATGATGCTCTTTTGGATTCTCTGCAAACAGGGGTGGGGGGGGGAGGGAAGGGAAGGGAAGAGGAGGGGAGGGGAGGGGAGGGGAGGGGAGAAGAGGAGAAGAGAGGAGTGGAGAGAAGATAAGAGAAGAGAAGAGAAGAGAGGTTCAGGTAAATTCCTCTTCCTGTTCAAAACTAAGAACGCCCTCACTGATCTGTCCTAGTCTCCAGGAAACACCTGCCTTTCCAGTTGGCCCTTCCTTGGCTAATGACAGTGAGTCAAGGGGAAATAGCGTTTCCTCCTCATTAGATGCTTCTTTGTTAGAGCCATGTCACATTCAGGCATTTTTCTTTCCTTTCCTTTGATGGAGGAAAAATGTAGGATGATGAGAAAGCCCTGATTGACACCACCAGATTACCTTTGCATTATAAGCCATTCCAGCCAATCATCAGGGCTTGAATATGCCTTAGGCTCAGAGCCTGTAATTGGAGTTTCTCTTGCAGCTCTATTTTCCTCAGAAGGGTTGCAGAAAAGGAGCTAATAGAGAAAGTGTCCTCCAGAACATTACATTTAATTTGGTGGGATGTCCGTTTTGTAATATTCATAAATGTCTCTCAGCCCATTCATGTGCTTCTTCTGTTGATGCTTCAATTGCCTTTTTTTTGGGGGGGGGCATAATTCCATTACCAAATATAGTTTTATACCCTTGCAATGCCTTTACCATTTTGGAGGAATTTTGCTCATTTTGTTTTTAAGTCACATAATGATTGGCCTTTTAGTAATCATAAGATAATTTAAGTAAAAATTAGTTAATTTTTTTAAATATTGGAACTTTGGCAGTGTTTCCCCTCCCTATTCTCCACAAAATCTTGAGAGACCATAAGAATAAAAATTTAAAGCCAAGAGTTCCCTCTCATGCCTTTATTTCCACCACTTCTTGGTCACATCTGAAGCTCCTGTGCTTATAATTGGTGATCAGATTCCTGATGACTTGACTGTTCTGCATCCATTGCAAATTCTGTGGTCACTTTTATTCCATGGTTAGCAATCAGAAATCAGGACCTTTTTGTGATCTGAAGCAGTAACTTGAAGGTGTGCCAAGTGGATAAAAATACAGAGGGAGAAGTAATATATGTAGGTTACTACAATGTAAAAGGCAGTTAGGGAGAGGGAGAGGGAGAGGGAGAGGGAGAGGGAGAGGGAGAGGGAGAGGGAGGGAGAGAGGGAGAGGAAATAACTTATTTTTCTCCAAACCAAATTAACACACAAAATGGGCAAAAGGATCAAAACACTAGGGATAGCAATAAAGAGAAAAAAATCTAATCCCTGTTCTCATGGAACAGTCTAATTGGGAAAACATATATAAATAATTACAAAAGAACCAATTATGCATATACATATGCAATAAGAGCTCTACAGAAATTAGGTAAACTAAAACTCAATGGTCTAAATGAGAAAAGATCCTGAGAACCTTCAAATCAATACCATGATATAAAATACACATTTCAAGTATTAATGTTAAATGATTAATAATTAGACTAAAAATGCAAGATTATTATTTTGTAATTATTTGAATTCTACATATGGAAAAGAAAATTCTCTATTGGATGTGAATCAGTCAGAAAAAAAAAAGGCTACTATTCTGTTGATACTCTTAGATACTCTTATAGGGGATTCCTAAGATATATCAGAATGTCAATGGAGAGCTCCAATCATGGCAGCTCACTGCAGAGATGAGCCTTAGTTCAGAAACTGTGTGACTTGAATCTTTAGTACATTATTTAAAATGTAGATATAATAGTTATTTTTAATAACTTTCAAGGTAGTTGTGAGATTAAATTAGATAAAACACTTCAAAAAGCTAGAGAGCTAATTAGTATTTGCATTCTAAAAAGCAATAGGAGTATTTACTTCCATTCATGACAATAGTTGCAAAGAAATAACATGTTATAAGGTCATTAAAATATAATAGCTAAATTATTTTTTTTAAATTTTTTATTGTAGTAATTTGTGCAATATAGCATACATCTTTGTTAAGTACGAGTTGTTAACAACATATTTGCACACAATTCTCATTTGACCCCTTCCCAAATCCCCCCCCCAATCCCCTTCCCCTCCCTCCCCCTCAGGTTCACTTCGGTGAGTAACCTTGATATGATTGTGTAAGAACATCTTGTGCTTTAGGGCGTCCCTCTGCCCCCTGCGTCCACTACAATTAAATCAACTGCGTTGTTTATCGAGGATCACTCCTTTTCATCTGGAGACCCTCCTATGTCCCATCTTCTCCCTAGCATCCACATATTAGGGAGAACATATGCTTCTTAACTCTTTGTGACTGACTAATCTCACTTAACATAATGTTTTCCATTTGCATCCATTTCCCTGCAAAGAACATGATTTTATTCTTCTTTATGGCTGAGTAAAATTCCATTGTGTACATATCCCATAGTTTTGTAATCCATTCATCTGTGGTT
>PVLC010003751.1:0-85615 GCA_004027655.1 Graphiurus murinus
CGGTACTGGGTATTAAACACAGGGGCGTTCTACCTCTGAGCTATACCCCCAGCCCTATTTTTTATTCTTTATTTTGAAACAGAGTCTCACTAAGTTGCGGAGGGCCTCACTAGTTAGCTGAGGCTGGTCGCGAACCCGGATCCTCTGGTCTCAGCCTCCCGAATGCTGGGATTACAAGCGTGCGCCACCACGCCCGGCTGCGGTGAAGTTTTGAAATGCCTTTGTAAGCCTTTGTTAGGGGAAGGAACTGAGTATGGATCTAAGGAAGGACTGCTGACTCTGCTGAGGGCAGAGAGCATTAATTTATTCTGAATCCACTTCCTTTATTGTATACTTTTAATATGGCAGAACTTGTCAGTATAATCATCAAAAAATATATGATTCATTAGATCCAGGTTGGGGTTGACAAGCAATAAATTAACATTTATTAACTCTATGTCAAAGCATTCAAAGATAGTTATCATGATCCTCATTTTTACAAATGGATAAACTGAGGCCTCAACATTTTAATGAACTTTCCCACTATCACATGGCAAGTTCAAAAGAGAGTATGGTCCCATGCCTCATATAGTCTGATGCCCCTAGTGGTAGCCATTATGATACAGAGTGGATGTCCCCAAAGAGCCAGTATTCATCAAATATTAAATTAATGATCACCCAATTGAATAAATAAATTGAAGATGGCCAAAAGACAGTGTCAATTAACATAGACCTGGTCAATGGGGGCTCACATCCAGGTTTTGGGGTACATCCACTTAAACAACTTTCACAAGTGCTCTTCTGACTCATCTTGCTCTGCTTTCCCCTCCACTCCAAGGGGCCTCTGGCTTTCTTTCATCTCTGCAAACTGCTGAGCTCTTTCCAAACTCAGTCTTTGTATATGCTACCTACTGCACTTGAAATGTTCTTCCACACTGTGCCAGTTATAGATTTACTGCCTCTCAATTCCAACTTATCCTTTTGGCCTGTTTTGTGCAAATATATCTGGGTCTTTTAAATATTTTTTTCCTTTGTCAGCTGATACGATGTTAAATTTTGATAGTAGGAATTAGAGAGGCTTTACAAGAGGCAAAAGGTCCTTCCTGGATCAAGTGACCTTTCTTGGCAGGCTCCTGAAGCACAGGTAGCTAGCTGACATCAGGCTCCTACCATAGATGCAGCTTCTCTGGGCACTGGACTCCTATAGTGCATGGCAACTAGCAGCTTCTGCTGGCATTCATCTTGGACAATTTTGTAGCAGAAGGCCTCCTTGTGAGATACTTTCCCATAAACAGCTTTCTCTAGACCCCAATAGGAGAGATTTATAGAAAGTTCTAGAGGTTGGAGTTCTAGGAAGCTTCACTGGTATGGACTTCAGTGAATTCTCTGCCATCCAGTGACCCATGGCCATGAGCTTTCTAGCAGGTCTGAATCTCTGTTCCAGTGGTAATAGCGGCTTCTTATGCCTGCTGTTCCCTTATTCCTGAGACTTTCTTACTTCTCACTAGCCAGTCCATTGTCACTTCAATTCTGTTATAGTTAGTAACTCCTCATGTCAAATTTTCCCTGTTGAACTTACCGTGTATTTCTTTTATCTGATTGGATACAGACTGATATACTCTCCATTTTTCACCTGGCTAATTTTATTCACCATTTAGTTGTTAATATTTCTTCAGAGATACCGCTAATCCCTCAAATCAAATCATATCCTTTTACTTTTCCTTTGTAGCACCTTTCACAGTTCTAAAATTATGTCTGTATTTGTGTTATTATTATCACTCTTTTGCCTTACTAGATAATAATCTCTAAGAGAGGAGGGATCAGGTTAATTTTATTTAGTGCTATTTCCATGACCTATCATAGTGCCTAATCCAATAATGGTTCATTAAATGAGAAAGAGGACAAACATGTAATGAAGTCCTATTATATGCAAGTAACTGGTGGTATCTAATGAAAAGCACGCGCGCGCGCACACACACACACACACACACACACACACACACACCATTGTTCATTGGGAGTTGGACAATTTATATGAGGAAACAAGACTCATAAAAAATATAGAGTGAATTTAGAGTGAATTGATGGAGACACTGAAGCTATTGTGGTCAATTACGTATAAGTAACACTATTTCCTTACTTTAAGTATTTCCTATTAAATTAAAAAACAAACAAGCAAATAAAAAACTGCCTTCCATGGGAAAGAGGATAGGTATATTGTGTCAACATGGAAAACGAATAAACAGACTTAAAGATTTGTTTGACCAAAGCCAAGAAAGCAGTCAGGAGCACAAAGCAGAAGTGTTGACTTTTTTATGAAGTTCCTTGAATTCCCAGCTGAGAGGAAGAACCTCACGTACAATTAGTACCTTTAGGGAGAATCTTGAGATGAACTGCCACAGAAGTATTTTTGCATGTGCTTAGTACACTTGAACGAGAGATAGTTAAAATACTTTAAATGTGAGTTAGCTAAGTCAGAGATAAAACAAAGTCGACCGCTAAAATTCAGATTCAGAAAAGAGATATTCAACCAATAGACTGGGAACTTCCGCTACTGTTGGCAGTCTCTTCCCCTCCCTTAGAAAAGCTCTCAGCAACTGGCTGTGCTTCGCGAGGCCCACAGTCTTTCCGTTTCTGACCAAGTGATGCTAATCACTTTATTTTAGGCCACTTCCTTTACACTAAGCCAAATCCGCAGGTCCTCTTTCCAGACCTTCCGGCCCGCCCTCTTCCTGCCAGCTCGCGGTGGCGGTCCTCACCGCGCGGGCGGAGAGAGCTGACTTCCCATTGGATCAGCTCGGGAGCATGGGTGGCTCCCGATTGGCTTAGAGAAGGGGGCCGGAGAGAGGTGTGCCCCTGCATCACACCCGCCTACAGTCTCCTTGCTGCATAGAATTGTGGGAGGGAGGGGGAAGTCAGGAGGAATAAAATAACCCGGAACGACCTTTGGGGGCCTGGGCCAGTCCTCCCCCGAGCGGTTGTCTCCTCCCACCAGCCAGGCAAGCTCCGCCCCCACGCCGGCCGGCCCGCGGGGATCAGGTGATCCGCGGCACGGTCACGTGACTGGGGCGCGCCCGCCGGTTGTGGCCATGGCGGTCGCAGTCTCCTGTGTGGTGAGGCGAGTGGAAGAGCTGGGGGACCTGGCTCAGGCTCACATACAGCAACTTAGCGAAGCTGCGGGTGAAGACGGTGAGGGAGCGGAGGAGAGGGAGGCGGCGGGGCGGACGGTGGTTCAGGGCTGGCGCTCGATGGCCTAGAGGGCTGGAGGCTGCGGCCTGTGTTCCCCCGGGGTCCCAAATCGTCGCTACCCGAGATCTTGCTCGTCTGATCCCCCGCTGCGCTTTTACCCTCCGCGTAGAGTTCACAATGACAAGGCAGGCGTTGGCTTTCAAAACTGCGTTTTTCATAGCCCTCGAAATGTCATGTTTACATCTTAGCCAGTTCTATGTTGTCAGAGCTGTCTGGGTAACGATTGGGAAAAGTGTAGTGACTGAATAAAAGTACACCTGCACGTTTGAATAAATGGTCAAACTGAGTGATAATATTCAAATAATGTTAGTTTTGCGTCTAGACATGTTTGACAGTTCCACTTTTTCATTAGTGCATTGTAAGTTTCCGTTGTATATTTTGGTTTCAAAACTCAAATGTAAACAGTATTCTACAAAAGAACTTTGTTAATATAATTTAGATGATTCTTTCACATACATCGTTTCTGTTGTCACGAGGGCTCTGAGTATTAGAACACCTGTTTTGAAAATGTGTTAACTATTTCTTAGGAAAAAATGTCCTAGGAATTACCCTGATCTTTTGACTTCACGTCCAGTTTTCTTTTCATTACTCTCAACCGCCTATAGTTTCTACATCACTCCTTTTTGACTTTTGATCCTTTATTATAGATAGGGAAGTTTTAAAGTTTTTGTGGACTGACTCATTTGTCATCAGACTCATAAGCAAACAGTTGTGGTGGACATTTTCCCAACTGCTTCACAAGTTGGTGAACTTATTGAACAGAATCTAAGATAAAATGACCTAGTTTCGGTGAAGATTATTTGTAGGATTATCTCTTCTCAGGAATATACTCTTCAGAGACCCACAGACCACCCTTGTGTGGTTTGTGGTAAGTGAATCCTAGGATTCACATGAGTAGTTCTAACTATTACCTCAGAGTGTATCTAAATTACCTCTAATTCCAGCTGTATCTGGACCAGTCCAGAGAGATCAGGTCTATTTTTTATAAGCTTATCGCTGAGTCCAAAAGCCTTTCTCCTTTTCCTTTGGAAGAAATCTTTAATCCAGTCTAGAATGAGGCCTGGAAATAAAAGTCAAGTATTTTATATTCTTGTTTGGAGACTTTATACTTCTGAAAGTTAACTAAAATTACAACATTATGAGCTATTAATTAGTATTGAAATCAATCTTATTAAAATATTAGCACCGGGGCGTGGTGGCACATGCTTGTAATCCCAGTACTTGGGAGGCTGAGACAAGAGGATTCCAGGTTTGCACCAAGTTCAGCAACTTGTGAGGCCCTCCACAACTTAGTGAGACTGTCTCAAAATTAAGAATAAAATAAAGCTAGGGGTGTAGCTTGGAGGTAGAATGCCCCTGGGTTCAATCCTCAGTAACACACACACACACACACACACACACACACACACAAACACACACACACACACAAAATCATTAGCAAAATTTTCTTATGAAGTTTAAAAAAGGTATTTGAATTAAATTTGACTTTTCCCATATAACAAAAATCATACACGTTCAAAAATTGTCCTTTAATGTAACAATCCAGACAGGTTGTAGGTATTGATAATTCCTATTGTCTTATTCAAATTGTATCACATCAGATATAGCCAGATATTCTTTCTAAAAATGCATTCCTTTTTATTTCTGGCCAATTTTTGTTCACTTCTGATTGTACAAGTGCAATATGTTTATTGTATGGAAATTTGTTAGGAGAGGGGCATTTTTCCAGAAATTATATAGGAATCACTTTTCATCTTTTGCCTTGCCATTCTTTATTTTAACTAAATAGTTCTAGTATTGCATTTTAATGGGTTTTTCCAAAATTATAGCTATGCTACCACCACACCTCCTTTACAGTAATTATGAGTTCATTAGACATACCCCTTCAGCAAAGGTTTAGTGAGTTCAATGCAAGTCTTTACATTTATAATAACTTTAATAACCTTGTCAGTTAAGAAAAAATTATGAACACAGTCTCTTTTAAAAAAAAACAACTATAGGGAGTACTATAGTGCTATATTCCATATAATTTTGGTTCACAGTAGAATTTTTTTTTTTTTTTTCTGGATTGTGTGCTTGGTACTTCTGGGCTAAAAAGTGATAGGAAGACTGCTAAAGAAGGAGCTTTTAGTTCTGGTGAATAGTGGATCTACAGTAATCAGAATTTGGTAAGGTTGCAAGTTAGACTTTACCTGGGAAAACTTAAGGTCATTATTTGATTGCCAGTTGTCTTAATCTAATAATGCTTTTGCTCTAACATTAAACAGCTTATCTCTTCATATAACTGCTAAAGCTGGATCAGATGGGCCCATACAAATGCTTTATTGTCTGTCCATTGGCTGATGAGAGGAAAGGGTCTATATTTCAGAGGAGAAGCACAAAGGAACAAACTCAGGGACTTTAGTGTCTTGCACTATAGTAGCATATCTAAATTTTAATTGCATGAGGATACAGAATGCTGGATAATACCTTGATGTGGACACATAAGAAAAACTGAGATCATAGAAGAAACAAAGGGGTCATGACAGTATGGAAAGGGGAAAAATTAGGAGATAGTGAAAGGGGAAGTTGGGTGAGTTATGATTAGAGGTCATATCAGAAATATTCCTTTTTTTCCAGGTTTTGAAGGAATGAGGTAATTTGTTCCATTTCTATGATTTAAAGGTATAAAATACACAAAGGAATTATGTATTTAATTATAACAGCTACAAACACAATTATGATAAAATTATAATTGCTCACAGTACTTATGTTTTATATTGTTTCATTAATCATATTTTAAAAACTACAGTTACATTTATGAAATTATACATTTTTGGCAGGAGCCCTTTCTGCAGATTTATGTATAGTATTTGCACTATTTCTGTAAAAGTTGTAAATTTGTTATTTAAATACTTTGAATGCATCAATATTATAAAAGAAGTGTTATGAGAATACACACTGAATTTAAAAGTTTTCAGTCTTTTGCTTTCCAGAGTAAATTTCTATGATAATTAGGGTTGGGCATTGTGATATACTTCAGATTTTCAATAAGCCGTTATTACTACCTTGTTCTTTCTCCATATACCATAACATTTCATTTCATCATTTCATATACTAACTTTTAAAATTTAGGCACTCTGAATCTATATGAAATAATCATGTTTTTATTTTTTCAGATCACTTTTTAATTCGGGCCTCTGCAGCTCTAGAAAAATTGAAACTCTTGTGTGGAGAAGAGAAAGAATGTTCAAATCCATCAAATCTTCTAGAACTTTATACACAGGTAATAAAACATATGTGGACTCTGGCATTTAATGATGGCAGATTGCTTATTTAGGTGGTAGATTTCAAAGTTTGGATATAATGAATAATTAGTAAAATATAACACTTTACTGTATTTTGTTTCATTATTGTAGCAATGGGGATTGAACCCAGGGCCTTGCACATGCTAGAAAATGCTCTACCACTAAGCTACAACCACAGTACCAATTTATTGTTTATTTAAAGTGTTCCATTTTGTTTAAAAACTGTTTATGTAAAGCATGTAGACTTGAAACTTTGAAGCAGTGTATACCAGTAGATAGCAGTATATACACAAGAAATTTATTAGATGTGTTGATAAGAAAAATCAGGGACAAAATCTTTCAGATAACAAAATCTTCCTTTTATGGATAATTAATCAGAACACTAACACATGCACTGTCTTAAGATCTTAAAAATTTCAGAGGAAGTTGGAGACCCTAAGGGCTCTATTATTTTTCTCTGAAATTCAGCTTTTCTTTGGATTCAAAACAGGATTCCTGCTAGTGTCATGCACGTTCATATTTTTCTGTTCCCCTTTTTACTTTCCCTTCAAATTTAGGCCTTTTTGTGACAACACCTATTTTTCTTTTTTCAAACACTGCTGAGACAAGTTGACATTAAGAAATATAACTCCATTATAGCAACTAAAACATTTGGATTGCACTTTGTAGTTAATAAATGCTTTCACGTACCTTTTCATGATAGTAGAGTACTTGGTTAAGTTTCCAAAGTGCATTTTTATAACATTTACATGCCTGGCAGTGTGCTTTCAGTTAGAAGGTACATAAAGATGTTTCTGCCTCCAAATATCAGGGTTGAATGAGCCTCTAGCAGCTATTGACAAACCCCTAAAAACTATTACAATTTGGCAGGAACTTTGCCTGGCTTTCTTACCTTTTAGAAGACTTTAGTTTATCATCTGCATATGGTGGCTATCATCTTGTTCTTTCCAAATGACCATTTTCTGTTTCATTTTAAACATTTTAACTTCCTTCCAAGAATAAGGCAAAAGACCGAGAGATACAGATTTAAATTTCCCACATCCTCTTGATCACTACTTATGGTTTTCAATCAACAGATCTTCTTCCTAGGATGCTCATGTCTTTCCTGGCTTAGACTTTCTACACTGTACCATTTTACATTTAAATATCACTAATTGTGCTTTATAATGTTTGAAGTGCTTTACATGTTAATTCACTTTATCTTCAAAGCAAGGAACTTTGAAGCCATTTAGTCCAGTTTGTCATTTTATCAAGGAGGAAACTGAGGTTCAAAAAAGATAAAATTGACTTGTCTTTGGTTAATTAGATGGTTAGTGCTAGAACTAATACTAGAACCCAGTTTCCTTAGTCCGATAGATTACAAAAAGAAAAAGGATTGGGAAATTTTAAGGTACTTGAACAGAACATTTCTAGTATTTAGGATTTTGGGGGACTTAAGTGTTTGAATTGCAAAAGCTGATAATTTGCTTCCACTCTTGGGTGGCAAGATATATATTCCCCCAAATGCTAGCTGTACATTTGGGAAAACAAATCCTCTGAAGAGTCAATATACAAAGCTAGAGGTGGTGGCATTAATACTACAGGTGCTTAGAAAATATTCAGGGATTATATGTACCTAAAGAGCAAAGAATATAGCAATTGTTCATATTTTTCATAATTATGTGATTAACATATGTTTATAATTAAACATAATCTTCATTTTATTTCTTGAAACAAGATAATCATTAACCCAGTATTTTAGTAAAATGATTATAAATTTTCTATATCTGTTTCAGGTTATGTTTAGAGCTAGACATTTTGCGTATTTCCCAAATTAAAGCACTGTGCTAGAAGATTTGAATGTAAAATATAATAATTTACTAAGAATAATAATAACCTACATATAACAATATATTATATGTAATATTAACAATATTAATAAGTTGCTAATTACAATGATTATTATAATTATTGATTAATAATATTAATATATAATGACCTATATATTAATAATAATAGTAACCTTAATAATAACCTATAATAATAATAACCTATTATGTAACATTAAACTCTAGTAGTTATTCTTTCAGAGTTTCAATAATTTATAGATGCTTTTTTTCCTCTTTTTGTTTAGGCTATTTTGGACATGACATATTTTGAGGAGAATAAGCTAGTAGATGAAGATTTTCCTGAAGATTCTTCTTCACAAAAAGTAAAAGAATTGATCAGTTTTCTTTCAGAACCAGAAATTTTAGTTAAAGAAAATAACATGTATCCAAAAGTAAGTTTTGCACTTCTATGAATTATGGTGGAATGCTGCTAGTTCTTACTATTCTACTCTTTAGAATCCTTTTGTTTCCTTCTTGAATGTATCTTTGTTTCTGTTTTAAATTAAAATTGAGCCGGGCATGGTGGCGCACGCTTATAATCCCAGCATTCGGGAGGCTGAGACCGGAGGATCCAGGTTCGAGGCCAGCCTCAGCTACCTAGTGAGGCCCTCTGCAACTTAGTGAGACCCAGTTTCAAAATAAAGAATAAAAAATAGGGCTGGGGGTATAGCTTGGCGGTAGAATGCCCCTGAGTTCAATCCTTGTTACCGCAAAAAAAAAAAAAAAAAAAAAAAAAAATTAAAATTGAAGGAGATATGAAAACTTAGCACTGCGGGTGAAAGTTATAGTAAATTATTGTATTTTACTATTTTCAGAATAATTGCATAATAGAATTGTAATTGCAATGCCCGATCATTTTCTAAACATACATTAGCAACTTTTGTTCCCTTTACTGTTGCAGATACTATACTTTCTTGAAGGCCACATCTATTGTTGTTTTTGTTTTTGTTTTTTATTTATTTATTTATTTATTTTTGGCGATAGTGGGGATTGAACCCAGGGGCATTCTACCTCTGAGCTATACCCCCAGCCCTATTTTTTATTCTTTATTTTGAAACAGGGTCTCACTAAGTAGCTGAGGCTGGCCTCAAACCTGCAATCCTTCTATCTCAGTCTCCCAAGTCCTGGGATTACAAGTGTGCTCCACCACACCCAGCTTATTGTCCTTTTTATAGTCCTTATCCTCCTGAACATTTATTATCTTTCTTAGCCTCCATCGTCCCGTTCCTCAGAGCCTGGGCACATTCTTTTTTCCTTCATCTCTGAGAAATCTCTTGTTCTTTCCATAGAAGCTCCTTCTCTTTCATGCTAGAAAAATAGGCAGTATCTGAGCATGTCTCCTTCATCCTCTGATATTCTCTATTCTGTCTTTGCTTGACTATCTATTCATGTGCTTTTTACTGTCATCTCTGTTTAGGTGAGTCCAAGGTTTATATCTAGTCCTGGATAAGATACTTTTTCAAGCAATAGATTTTTTTTTTCCTCCTTATTCGTTGACTAGCTACCTAAATATCTTATTTGTTCTGTGTATTTATAAGGGAAGGTTATAGAAACAAATTCTAAAATTTGAATGCCACACCACTATAAGAATTTTTATTAAAATATTTTTTTCTCTATAGCTTTCATTATTTTAGTAGCCCAATTCTTTTTTTTTTTTTTTTTTTTTTTTTTAATACTACTGGGAATTGAACCCAGGGGCATTCTACTTCCCATCTTCAGCCATTTTTATTTTTTATTTTGAAACAGGGTCTTTCCAGGTTACTGAGGCTGACCTCAAACTTGTGATTTTCCTGTTTCATCCTTCCAAGTACTGGGATTATAAGCACTGACCACTATGCCTGGCTTCTAATTCTTAGTTTCTCTAATTTTTATTTCTGTTAAAGAACTAGATATGATCTTCAAATATGTATTTCTGAAAAGTTATTTTAATCAGATTATGGGCTATGTATATTTCAAATATGTTAGGGAAATTTGCTGCTAAAATATTTCAAAAATTAGTAAGACTATACTCAAGAGTTGGTTAAAAGCCAGGCGTGGTGATGCACACTTGTAATCCCAGCATTTGGGAGGCTGAGACCGGAGGATCCGGGTTTGAGGCCAGCCTCAGCTATCTAGTGAGGCACTCCGCAACTTAGTGAGACCCTGTTTCAAAATAAAGAATAAAAAATAGGGCTGGGGGTATAGCTGGAAGGTAGAATGCCCTGAGTTCAATCCCCAGTACCTCAAAAAAAAAAAAGAGTTGGTTAAATTTTCATGTAGCATTAGATTTCAATATTTGATTCAGAGATAAATTCCTATAAAATAGGTTAAATGTGGGCACATTTTGTGAAATGAGGGTGTTTTTTGTTTTGTTTTGTTTTTGCGGTACTGGGGATTGAACTCAGGGGCGTTCTACCTCCAAGCTACACCCCCAGCCCTATTTTTTATTCTTTATTTTGAAATCGGGTCTCGCTAAGTTGCGGAGTGCCTCACTAGGTAGCTGAGGCTGGCCTCAAACCCGGATCCTCCGGTCTCAGCCTCTCAAATGCTGGGATTACAAGCATGTGCCACCATGCCCGGCTGAGGGTGTTTTTAATTGCTCTATTTTTTGAAATTTGCTTCTACAGACCTCAAGCTTTTTGTTTTGGGCTGTGTTTTTTTCCTCTTTTAGCACTGCGATTTGCTTGGTGATGAGTTACTGGAATGTCTGTCTTGGAGACGAGGAGCTCTACTGTATATGTATTGTCATTCTCTGACCAAAAGAAGAGAGTGGCTCTTGAGAAAATCTCGTTTGCTTAAAAAGGTAAAAAGACATTTCTTACACATTTTTTTTATTGTTGGCATTTATAGCTTTCAAAGAGCTTTCTTCATTATACTATTAAGAATCCTGGAATCAAAGAATCTGGGCTTACATTCTAGATCTTTTATTAGCTGTGTAATCCTAAGCAAATTTTAATTGCTGTGATTACTGAATAAAATAACATGGGGAAGCACTTTGTCATTTGGAGAGTTCTACATGCTTTTTTATTTTTAAGTTCTGAATTTTTGTTTTTTAAATATAAAATAGATTATATTAATTTCTAAGTATATATGTTTTTTGTCCCGAAGATAATACTTGATTGGATCTGAGAACCCATATGACCCTGCTCCTAAAATTGTGGCTCTCAATTAATTTTGACTGTTCTGACCAAATCATTAAATCCAAAGACATAGGTCTTAGTATTGTATCACTAAGGATTCTAACTCAGGTTAAATGTACAAATAGGTTAGGTGGACTTGTTGGGAGGTCACACTTTCATATATAAAAGTATAATCATAATGTTTCTAAATTATAATAAGCATATACATATTTAATAAATTATTTTTGACACATCTTTATCCTTTTCTTCATCTAGTAACTTTTCATTTTTTTAAAAATTTTTTTGGTAGGGGAGCAGGTATATTACTGATGTGTGTGTTCTTGGTTAACCTTTCTTCTCTTTTCTCTGTGCTCTTACTATTTGACAGTGTGTACTAATATTATGAAAATCTTGGAGTGGTGGGTCCTTATATCAAATGTACTGACCATTAAATATATCTGTGTATTAGCCTATTTTATTTGAGTAAAGAATGGGAAAAATACTTGAAGTTCATATAGCTCTGCATATAATACTTTCAATTCTTTGACTTTGATTTTTATCTAGTACCTTGTTGATGGGATCAATTACTTGCTACAGATGCTAAATTATCGATGTCCTGTCCAATTAAATGAAGGAGTTTCTTTCCAAGACCTAGATACAGCTAAATTACTGAGTGCAGGTAATGTGACCTCTTTTTAAAGTTCTCTATGTAATTTAAAACTTTTTATTATTTTTAGGACGTTTGTTAGATTTTACTCTGATTTAAATAAATTTCAAGCTAGATTATAGCCAAAAAAAACAGTAAAAGAGTTTTAAAGAAATTCAGAGATTAAAATCTTTTCATGTAATAGAGGAAAAATGCTTCTAATCTCTTGTGTTTAGTAATTTTGGAAAGTTCTATCTCATGTTACTTTTACTTATTTTGCATCCCTGTATGGCCCTGACCAGAACTAGGTTTGGCTACTATGTCAGACTAAAAGTAACTTTTAAATAAGATAGACATTTAGTGCTCTCTGGTTAAAAAAAAAAAAAAAAGGCCCAGAGATAGTACAGTGGTTTTATGACATCATGTTCATATCTTTTTTGTCTATCATCTTAACACTCAGAGTCCTTCAGCTTCAGAGGGAGGCATGTTATGTAGTGTACAATATAAGTGATATTCCCAAAGTTACACAGCTTGCATCCCCGTTTAGAATGTTGCCTCCATTTTGTGTATCCCAAGATGCTCCCGGAGCTTCTTTCTCATTTGTGTTTCCGGATATTATAATGGCAGAAAGGAAAGTCTTCAGTTCAGATAGCAGCCCTCTCTGAAGTTTCTTACAATACTTCCACCTACATTTCACAGAACCTGGGAAGTGTAGTCCTTAATATGATACCATCCCAAATTTAAGATTTTTTTTTTTTAAATATTTGAGATTGAACCCAGGGACATTCTGTAACCCCATTTTATTTTTATATTGGAACAGGGTCTCATTAGTTGCTGAGACTGACCTCAAACCTGATATCCTCCTATCTCGGCCTCCCAAATACTGGGATTACAGGCATGCACTATCATACCTGGCCAGCTAGCTACTCACTTTCTTTCTAATAACATCTTCCCAAAAAATATCTGTGTAAGTTGGTGAGCAGTTACTGCTTGCTAATGTAAGAAAATGAGGCTTATTCAAACAGTGGAGCATAAATCAGATCTCAGATTTCCCTTAGGCTAGTGCTTCTTCTCATCTTTCCCAGGTGGCTTCATTTTGTGGGATGTACTCCAGCTCTTATCCTCAAAGTTTTAGCTTATATGAAAGTTCAACCTTCCCATAATTTTTGCTTCTTTCTCCTTACTCCCTTCACTGTGTTTTATTGTTGTTGTTGTTTTGTTTTTTGGTACTAACTAGAAAAGATGTAGGATCACACAAATAAAAAGAATATATATTCAGTGAACTGCCACATCACAGAAAATAATATTTAATAATACCTGATGCTGTGACAATACTCTGTTTTTGTGATGAGCATCTTTTATAAGTTAAGACAGATAAAAGTGTTAACACTTTTATTGTATTAGTGATATTTAGCTTTTCTAAATGTTACTAAAGGGAATGAAAAATGCTTAATGACAAGGAATTTATTAGAGTTTTAGTAACTAGGGTTTCTTTGTAAACTTTTAATTCTGATCTCTCCCTCAACATAAATGACCTTCCCAGGAATATTTAGTGACATTCATTTGCTGGCTATGATGTACAGTGGAGAAATGTGTTACTGGGGATTGAAGCATTGTGCAGATCAGCAGGCTGAAAATCATGAAGAGGATGCTGGTGTTTCTGGAGCAAGCTGCACTACACACAAAGAATCCTTGGATTTCCGAGAAGTAGGAGAAAAAATTTTGAAGAAGTATGTATCTGTGTGTGAAGGACCCCTGAAAGAACAAGAGTGGAACACAACAAATGCAAAACAAATTTTAAACTTCTTTCAGCACTCCTGTAACTAGTAGGTCATCTGATAGTCCTTTTTGATCAGAAAGACAAAAAGACCCATGAAACAGGAAAGAAAATTCAGAAAGAAGACATTTTGACACTAAATTTATCATTACACTACTAAGAGATACTTGGTATGGTTACCTTTCTTTAATGCTATCATCTTTCACTGTATATTTTTCAACCTGTGAAAAAAATGATTCCTTAATTTCTAAGATGGCATATATGTTAGTCTAACTCAGCTTGAACTACAGGTATCCTATCATTAGTAAGGAGGAACCCAATTTAGCATTTCAAAAATTTTTTCTGATACTTTTGGGTTGTTTGTTTGTTTTTTGTGGTACTGGGGATGGAACCCAGGGGCAGTCTACCACTGAGCATCCTTAACCCTTTATAACTTTGTTTATTTTGAGACAGAGTCTCACTAAGTTGCCAACGCTGGTCTCAAACTTGTGATCCTCATGTCTCAGCCTCCCAAGTACTGGGATTACAGGTGTGCACCACTGTGCCTGGCTAAATGTTTTTTTTTTTTTTATTGTGACAAAATATATGTAACACAAAATTTAATCTCCTTATCTTGAAGTTTGCTATGCTTCAAAGATTAAAATAATTCACCTTATTGCTTTGAATAGATACTATGGATATAAATGTAGACAAAATTAACAATAACTAATATTTTAATTTCATTTCCAGTAAGGTAAATAACAAAAGACTCCACAAAGGAATCATTGTATGTAAGCTGCTTCTTTTTCTGTTTTTTTTTTTTTTGTGGTACTGGAAATTTAATCCAGGGGCATTCTACCTCTGAGCTATACCCCCAGCACTATTTTGTTTTTTATTATGAAACAGGGTCTTACTAAGTTGTTTAGGGTCTTGCTAAGTTGCTGAGGATGACCTGGAATCTTTGATTCTCCTGTCTCAGCCTCCCAAGTATCGGGATTACAGGTGTGTGCCACCAGCCCAGCGAAATAATTGTGCTTAATTTTTTTGCCATGTATTACTTATATTTAAAATTTCTATTTCTCTTAAATATTTTATAAAAGTTTAAAATGATTTTCTATTTTGTTTAGAATAAGACACATAATTTCTCAAGTTGTGAAGATAAAAACCAGATTAGGTTAGTCCATCATTACTTCATATGCTTTCAAGGCACATATTTTCATACTGTATTGAAATTTTATTATTTTTTGCCTTTAATAGTAGGGATAACATGATAAAGGCCAAAGAGCCTAACTTGTTACCTTGCTCACTGTCTTTCTGGCTACCTCAACTCCTTTGTCATCTTGGGATGATCTCTTTGATAGCTTACTGAGATAGATTTCTGCCTGAATGAGTATCACATTCCAGCACCTTACTCCTATGGCTACACCTTGAACATTAGTCATCCTGAGTTTCTCTTTTTGGAATTGTAAATTTCAGTAACTGATAATACTTCTCATCTTTCTAGCCTTTTTTTTCATTATTTGTATTGAATTTTCTCTCCTTTATTTTCATTCTACAATGTGTAGCTTTTTCACAGCTTTCTCTTCTTGCTTTGTGTTTTCTCATTTTTGGATTTTCTGCAGAGCAGGGTAATACAGAATGCCTATTATCCCTGCATCATCTCTGTAGCATCTTCTGTAATCATGTTCTGTTCCAGTGTTCCTCAGACATTGAAAACCCAGACTCCTATCGATAAACATAAAAGTTCTGATAGTCTTTGGGGTTCAGGGAAACTCTCCTTTTCCCTGCCCAGCCCCTGGCTTATCCTTATATAGCCAAGAAGATGTTTATTTAACTTGGCAGTTTAGCAGGTTTTATTATGAAATATCTTTGTACTTTCAAAGTGTAAAGATTTAAACTGTTTTTAATGTGGTTTTTGAAGCACAGTTATCCTTCCTCCTTTTAGAGATCATGGCCAATCAATCACAAGTACTTCCAGTTCCTTCACTAAATGCCCATGATTTCTCAATCTCAATACCTTTGTAAGCGCCATTATTTCTGTACCCTTCTTTGTAGCTAAGTAAGCACCTACTTATCTTCTAGGATACACTTTCAATGATACTGTATCCATGGGCTTTTTTCAGTCCTTTCTAGTTAAGATCAGGTGCTCCTTTGTTATGTTCCCTTAGACCTCCCCTCCATGTTACCACATTTACACATTGCTTTGTAGTTATTTTCCTTACCACTGGGTGGACTCCATATTTTTAAAAATTTACCTTTATACATAGTGCTTAATTCATGGTAGGTCCTTAGTGATTTTTTTTTTTTAGTTAATGAGGCATGATTCTAAGTGCCAAATTTTGCACAAAAGAGTTCCTGTTGGATTCTAAACTGCCATGCCCTCTACGCCGGTGGTTGACAAGGCAAACAGGGATAGATATACAGTCCTCAGAGGAGTAAAGTAGTATATAGATTCCAAATCTGAAAAAAACAAGAAAACTTCAGAAGCTGGAATTTCCATTTTGCCTTCATGACCCTTGTGGACTCACTGGTTGGTATAAGTATGAGGGTGTTACTGGGTGCTTATTTGTATAACTTTTCATCCCCCAAACAATTGAAGAAGATTCCTAAACCGTAACAGTTTTTTTTACTCTGGTGTGTTATAAACACATACATTTTTGTATGTGTTAAAGCCTGCTAAGTAAATTCTGTTTCATTTAGAATGAAATAACCTCAAGATATCAGATACTCCATATAAAGAAAGTATTCATTCATTCAACAACTACCGTGTGCCTACTACATGCCACATTTTGCCCACAGTATTGAGGGTAACAGCTTTGTAAACACTTTCCTCTTTCCGAGCTTATGTTCTAATGGAGGAAATTAGGCAAAGCATTTTAAGGATAAATGTGTCAAATGATGAGTAGTAGGAAGAAAAAAGCAGGCTAACGGGCTAATGTGACTTGGAGATGGGTGCTATTTTATTTCAAGTGGTTGGGAAGGCACCTCTAAGCACCTATCTACTGCTTTAGCATTTGTGTCTTCAAATCCCACTCCATTGGTTAATTGCCTTGTATATTCAGTACATTCATAAAGTTTTTCTTTCCAATAGAAATTCTGATACTGAATTAAGGAACAAGTCACTATTTAAGCTGTTCTCATTTCTATTACATTTAAAGGGTTTCTTTTCAGTGTGGGCTTTGCTAATGGGTGTTACCTAAAGGCCTGTTGTATTTTTTACACATAGGGTTTCTCTTCAGTTTGAATTCTGTGATGGTTACTAAAATTTAAACTCTTTTAAAGGATTTTTACAATCCTTAAATTTTTATGAATGTTTTCCCAGTATGAGTTTTTTCATGTCAACTAGACTTTAAGTTACTTAAGGACCTGTCTATTTTGATGCATTTATAGGGTTTCTGGCTACTATGAGTTAGTTGATGCTAATTAACTGCAAATTAGGACTTTTCCTTACTCCTTTGTATATAGTAGAGTGAGGTGAGAGTCGTGGCTCAAACAGCATACAGTTAAAAACATTCCTAGCTTTACAGTCCTGCTGTGAATTCTGTGATGTTCTTTAAAGTGTTAACTGTGTCTAAAGGCATTCCCAGATTCATTTCAATAGCATTTTAAAAACCAACAGCTAGTTAACATGTTAGTTTTAGGTTCTCTCTCTTCTTCCTACTAAACAGGGACCCTTTTCTGGCTTCAATAAGGGTACCTATCTGCCACAGAATCCAAGATTCTGTAGTTCTTTATATTACTTCCTGGTGATCTTTTTAAACATGGTATAAGATATCATATTATGGAAGTATTACATTTAATATAGTCACAATTAAAGTATGCATTATATATTTATGCTGGTATTCTTTACTGTTCTTTGTTTTGTTTTTCCTAGTTCTGGTGAAAATTCTCAAGTAAAATGTTTTGGAACATATAATTTTTTTTAAAAAATAAAATCTTATCCCCCTACTTGCTTCTTGTTTGTGTTTTCTTTTTTGTTTGTTTTATTTTATATTTTACAGTTCCATCAGAATGAAAATGTTTGTTATCCCAGTTTACTGTTCTAACTTCTGAATATATTTGTTCTAGTCTTTATAATTTTCAGACAGCATAGCATAATGATTAGGACTGTGGGTTCTGGAGCCAGAAAGCCAAGTTCAAATCTCAGTTTCAAAGCCTTGCTATTTCCTATGTAACTCTCTGTAAGTTACTTAATCTTTTAGTGCTTTAATATCCTGTTTTTAACACAAGAATATTAATAGTACCTACCACATGGGATTTTGGAGACTAAATGAGCTAGTGCTCAAACATGTTTTAATTCAGTGTGCCTAGCCATGAGAAGAGTACAAGACAATTAGCTAATATTTTCTTGAATGTCTGAATAGTTCTGTATATAGCCATATGTCATACAGCATGGTGACTAATAGTAGAATGCTCATAAGCCAGAACAATTGAGTAACAAACTCTTGTGGCCTGTAAGTACTTCCTTTTCCATAGTTCAAGTAAGCAAACAAGATTCAGATGGGTTAGAGGCATCTCAATTTTTTTTTTTTGGTGTGGATATGTCCAGAAGAAAACCTACAATTAGTTGTCAAAACATTTTCAGCAGCCCTACTCTCCAAATATCATATTCAGTATAGATACCTTAGTCAGCTAAGTATCATACCCTATTTAAAACTTCTGCTCTTACCAACCCACTTGGTACCTTTTGATCTAATTCTTTGCTCACAAGTCAGAGACATTTAATGAAATACACATCACCTAAGTAATTATATATATTCAAAATAGTTTATTCTAAACCTGGGACATGCACATGATTGAGTAGTAGGTAGCTATAAAAAGGAATATAATGCTATAGAGTGGCCTTATTAAGAAGGTGGAGAAGGTATATGGTATGCTACTTATTTATGAAAGGGGATATAAGCTATGTGTGTGTCACCTTATTTGCTTTTTTATTTTTTTTAAAGCAAATAATGGAAGTATATCCCAAACTTTAAAAAATGGTTACCTATGGTGGAGGTGGGAAAAGAAGAATCAGAAGGGAAGAACCAGAATGGGAGCTAAATTTTTTTTTTTTCCCCGTGGTACTGGGGATTGAACTCAGGGGCATTCTACCTCTGAGCTATACCCCCAGCCATATTTTTTTTATTCTTTATTTTGAAACAGGGTATCACTAAGCTGCGGAGTGCCTCACTAGGTAGCTGAGGCTGGTGGCGAACCTGGATCCTCTGGTCTCTGCCTCCCAAATGCTGGGATTACAAGCGTGCACCACCACGCCCGGCTGGGAGCTAAATTTTTCTGAATATACTATGAATTTGTATACATTTGACTCTGGAACCATGTATATCTGCTACTAATAAAATAAGATCAAATCATAGGTAAAAATTTTAAAAATCCAAAACAATGAAGCAAATGTGCTGAATTATTTATCAAGTTGGTGGCTTAAATACAAGGTAATTGATTATCTTTTTTTTTTTTTTTTTCGGTACTGGGGATTGAACCCAGGGGCATTCTACCTTCGAGCTACATCCCCAGTCCTATTTTTTTTATTCTTTATTTTGAAACAGGGTCTCACTAGGTTGCGGAGTGCCTCACTAGGTAGCTGAGGCTGGCCTCAAACCCGGATCCTCTGGTCTCAGCCTCCCAAATGCTGGGATTACAAGCATGCGCCACCGTGCCCGGCATAATTGATTATCTTTAAAGCATAGTAGTTTGCATATCCCTATTGTAAATACACTGAAGAGCAAAAAGAACTACAAAGAAATCTAAAACTCCTCAGTAATTAAAAAAAAATGTCCAAATACTATTCAGTATCAGAATGAACCAGGACTCCCTGGAGAAGACTGATTTAGGCAGGACAATCAAATGCTTGATGAAGGAAAATTTTCTTTAGTTGTTATACTAAAAAGAATTACAGAATTAGTATACTAACACTTTATAACATGAATAAAAATATTCATTGATAACTGCTAGTTCATTGAAGTGAAATCCTACATGAAGTTTAAATGGCCACTGAAATCATTATTAAGATTATACTCAATATTAAGAATCAAGGACGACTTGTAACTCCCAATATCAGTATACAATATTAATTATGAAATATTTAACAAACCTGAATTTGGCCAATCCTGGGACAAAGGAACATGTTAGAGACCATTAAAATGCCACTGAGGAAGTCCAGATTGTGGCTTAGAAAGATCAATATTGTTTCTTTAACAAATTGCAAGGAAAAATAAGGAAGGGGGAACCTGTAGAATAAAAGTGTTTTATGCATATGTGCAATGTGTAGAGCTTATTAAGTTATGCTTCAAATAAACCAAATGTGAAGGCAGATGGGGAAGTTAAAACACTAACCTGGGTGTAATAATGGATGATGGTACAGTAGTACAGTTTTGTAAAAGGTACTTTAATTTTTAGGGACAGATGCTGAGATATTTAGGGATGAAATGATAAGGCTCGGATTTGCTTCAAAAGAATCAAGTTTTGGGGGTGGGGTATTAGGTGGAGAGAGTGACAGAGCAAGACTGACCACATGTTAGAAAATGTTGAATCTTAGATATTAGGCAAATGGTAGTTTATTCTCTCTCCTTTATGTATGTTCAAAATTTTCCATATTAAAGTGAAGCAAAGCTGAACATGGTGGTACACACTTGTAATCTCAACATTTGGGAGGCTGAGCCAGGAGAATCGTAGGTGTGGTCAGCCTCAGCTACTAAGAGAGGCTCTCTGCAACTTAGTGAGACCCTGTTTCAAAATAAAGAATAAAAAATAGGGCTGGAGGTGTAGCTCAGAGGTAGAATGCCCCTGGGTTCAATCCCCAGTACTGCCAAAAAAAAAAAGGGGGGGGGGCACAAGTTTTTTCTCATCATTCATTTAACAGATACTTTTTTCCTTCTTCTTTGCTGGGGATCTGAACCCAGTGCCTTGAGAGCATTTAATAGATAGTCACATTTCTTTATAGGACATCTGAGAGGTATTCCAGTACTTTATACTTGAACTATTTTTTTTTTCTTATGCTAGTTCTGAAAGTAAGTCACATCCTAGAGAGGATAAATGCCTTATGTTTACTTCATGTTTTTTTCTTGTCCTGATAGCCTCACAGAATTGACCCTGCATTTGGCTTTGTCATTGGACCCTAGCAATTGCATACAAGAAGAAAAATGAAACTTTAAATTAGATCTCACAGAGCTTCAGACATCAGCCTTTATTAAATTTCTGTTATTTGTCATTTTGATAGATCTTTCTGAATGTAAGTTCACTAGTTCATTACTGAGCATTAAACACTGTTAAGTGCTGGTATATATAACATATTTAAGTATTTATGTTCACACAACTTATGTTCTCTGTAGTCTACCATGATTTTTTTTTTGCATTGCAGATTGAACCCAGGAGCATTCTACCTCCAAGCTACACCCCAGCCCTATTTTTATTTTTTATTTTGAAACAGGGTCTCACTTTGCAGAGTTGCAGAGGGCCTCACTAAGTAGCTGAGGCTGGCCACAAACCTGTGATACTCCTGTGTCAGCCTTCCAAGTACTGGGATTACAAGCATGCACCAACACACCCGGCTATCTCCCATGATTCTTAGAGATTTTTAATAGTTTATAAAGGTACTGGCCCTTTCTTCTATTTTGAAGACTATAAAGGTAAATGAGATTAATTTTTTTTTTTTTCTTTTTTAGTACTGGGGATTGAGCCCGGGTATTCTACCTCTGAGCTACCCCCCCCCCCTTTTAATTTTTATTTTGAAACAGACTCTTGCTAATTTGCTGAGAGTCTCAAGTTGCTGAGCTTGGCCTTGAGCTATTGATCTTCCTGTCTCAACCTCTCAAATCCTGGGATTATAGGATGCAGTACTGTGCCAGGCAGAGATTAATTTTTTTAACAGATGATTTGAATATTTTGACATTTGAGATAATAAAACAGTTGTGAACAGAGGGCCATTGTGAAATTTAGAATTTCCAGGGAGGCACAGTAGCTCATGTCTATAATCCCAGTACTTGAGAGGTTGAGGCAGGAGGACAGCAGATTTGTGACCAGCCTTAGCAAGTTAGCGAGACCGTGTTTAAAAATAAAAAATAAAAAGTGCTGGTATAGCTGAGAGGTAGAATGGTCCTGGGTTCAACCCCCTAGTAACTGCCCCCCCCCCAAAAAAAAGAAAAAAAAATCTGCCTTTAAATATCTTTGCAATGATAATAGACAACTTTATTTCCTGTATGTAGTAAACAATTACTGGTTGAAAATGAATTTAAACCAGATTATGTGGGATCTACCTAATTATATTATTAGGTCTATTCTCAAGAATGGAATTTTAAAACCATTGGATGATTTTTATTGAGGTGTATTTTTTTCTTGTATGTTTTAACAGAGCTCTTTATTAAATAATCCTAGAGCTCCTAACTTATATATTTAATGTAACATTAAATTGAAATATTATTTTAAGCAACTGATCTAGTTTTGGAGCAGAGTTCTTTGGTTAAATTATGTGAGGTAATCTATTTGAAAATGACTGATATATAGTACTAAATAAGTATTTGTGTCTTTCCTACCTATATAAACTAAACCCAGTTCATGGATGACTTTGCAGTGTGGTCTGTCTCTGGTATAAAACCCTTTCAAAGTAAAACTGAAGTGAGTAGAACAGGCATCAAATTTGAAAGAGAAAAAGTTCTCTCATGGGATTTAACAATACCACATCTGGGTTATTCTTACTCTAGCTTTTTTTGTGTGTGACCCTTTTATGAGATGGTCTGTTTAAAAAATTTTACATGCACTTAAATATTTGTGTAGTAGGCCCAGGCTCCTCATTTTGGCATGAGATACTCTATGATTGGGCTTGTCAATATAAAATAGCAAGTCCACTTTAAAGTTTATTTTGAGCCAGATATGAGTAATCATGGCCTGTGAACATGGATTCAAATTATCCTGAATGGCATGTTTTCTTGTGGAAGAGGTTACATGAATTTTTATGGCCACAGAATTAAAAAAAAAAGGCCATAAATTAAGTATACTTACGTAATGGTAGGTGGGCTGCAGCAAAATGGGGAAATCTTTTCTATAGGTTTTAGGTATTATTGCATTCTTAGCGTTAGGGTTGGTGGAAGATTAGAGGTCAGTTAGTTTTAGTAATATACTCCCAAAGTTTTACTTAATACAAGAATTTTAGGTCAGATACAGAGGTTGAAAGTAGATGGCTATTAAAAGGACTAAGACAGCCCAAGATGATTTTGGTTCTCAACCAACATTCCATCTCTCCACAAACAGCAAATTCTAGCCAGCCAAACCGTCTGCAGATTAATACAGATGAGGCATCTTCAAAAATTTCAATTCCACTGGCTCCTGGTTGCCTTTATAGTCTCAATTTTTGCTAATCTGCAAGAGAAAAGACGGGATCTTGGTGACTGAAAAACACGGAACAAAAACAACCGAACACACTCATCCCAGGTGCCAAGAAGGAAGCGACTGGTTACTAAGCAACAGAGGGTGGAAGAGAGCGACTCCTGACCCCAGTGGCCAGGGCGGGCATCGGGCGGCCAGACGTGGCCAAGGCCGGAGGCCGGGAGGCCAGGAGGCCGCGGAGGGCAGAGTCCGCCCACGGTGGGCGAGGTCGGGCGCCAGGAGCTCCGTGGTGACCTTCGCCGCAGCGTCCCCAGCCCTCGCCGCAGCCCGAGCGGACCGGGGCCATGGCGGGAAGCGAGCCGAGCGGCCGGGCCAGCTCCTCGTCGCCGCCGCCCAGCGACTGGAGCCGCCTGGAGGCCGCCATCCTCAGCGGCTGGAGGAGCTTCTGGCAGTCGGTGGGCAAGGAGAGGGCGGCGCGGCCCGGCCCTCCAGAGGAGGTGGACGAGGACGCTCCAGGCTGCACCCTGACGCGGCTGCCGGTGAGCGTGGGCCACGCGTCCCCAGGCCGCCCGAGGCCGGGCCGCCGCCCTGCAGCCTCCCCGCGGGGGGCCCGGGACCCGTCCTCCCTCCCCAGCCAGCTAAGGTCGGAGGTCGCGGGGACACCTTCGCGGGGCGTCCTGGTGACCCAGCGGCCACATCACCGCCAGGCTTCCTGTCCCCCACTCAGGCACTTGGGACTCTGACAACCTGGACGCCCAATTAAGGAAATAAGAGTATTGCCGACTTTCAGGGTTGGCCTGGGAAATCATTCCAGTGTGTAGTTCTCAGCATCTTTAGGCCCAGGCCCAGTGTAACCAAAACACTTGTGGGGGAGAGGGGGAGATAATCACCCCAAAACACTCCCAGGACGTCGCGGTTGTTATCTGACTGTGGATTTGAAATCAAAACTGCAACTCAGTTGAAAATCAATGACTCAGTTAAAAGTTGCAAGTTACAACAGATCACAAAGATCATACAAGTTATCTGTTAAACTTTTCAGGTAGATGGGAAAATGGAGAGTAGAAATTCTTGGAAATTATTACACTGCCCTCTGAAGCCCATCCCAAATTGAAAACTGCAAGCTGAGAATGCCTCCAAGGCTCTCCTTGCAGTACTTAGAAACAATTTGATAGGTTATATAGGACTCAAATGACAAATGCGCGCTCTTCAGTTTGATCTAATGATAAAACCAGAGATTTATCCATATGATAAAGGTTTATTTTGAAGAATAAATTATTCCCATAATTAATTTGTTTAAATAAATGGTGTATCAAGGTGGCACAAACCTGTAATCTCAGTACTTGAGAGACCGAGACAGGAGGATCACAGGTTCTCTCCCCACATCCTGTAGTTTAGTGAGACCCTGTTTCAAAAGAAAAAATGAAAAGAAAACTGGGAATGTAGTTAAGAGCTATAAAGCCCCTGGGTTCAATCCTCAGTACCACAAAAAAAAAAGAAAGAAAGAAAGTACCGAAATATCCATGAGGAGAAATTGAGGAACATATTATTTTGCTTGAAATATAGGATAGTGGTTGGCTTTTCAAGAATGTTTCAGTGTGTCAAATTGTTTAGTTATTTTCCCATTATGGCAGGAAAATAACTATAAGGATTGTAGATTTAACTAGTTCAAGTGACCTTTAATTATTTAGTATAATAATTCTTTTTAATTGTCTATTTTCAGTTTTCCAAGATAAATTATTCATTTCTCCCCCCCCCCCATACTGGGGATTTAACTCAGGGGCTGTCTCTGAGCTACACCCCCAGCCCTAATTTATTTTAAAACGGGGTCTCATTAAGTTGCAGAGAACCTCCCTAAGATGCTGAGGCTGGCCTTGAACCTGTGACACTCCTGTCTCAGCCTCCTGAGTACTGGGATTACAGTGTATATGGCTTCATTCCTCTTTCTGATATGGTGCTTTCTTCTGTTTCAGATTGATGTACAGCTATATATTTTGTCATTCCTTTCACCCCATGATCTGTGTCAGTTGGGAAGTACAAATCATTATTGGAATGAAACTGTACGAGACCCAATTCTGTGGAGATATTTTCTGTTGCGGGATCTTCCTTCTTGGTCTTCTGTTGATTGGAAGTCTCTTCCGGATCTTGAAATCTTAAAAAAACCTATATCTGAGGTCACTGACGGTGCATTGTTTGATTACATGGCAGTGTAAGTATCTAGTTTTATGAATTAAAAAGGAGATACTAAATTTTAGCCCCAATATTCTACATTAGTCCAGGCCCTGCTACTAATTTAATGCATGGATTTTGGGTCTAAGTGTCCTATTTCCCAAAGTGGAGGTTGAGTTGATTGACTTCCTTTGTAGACATGTTCAGCTTTAACTTTTTTTTTTTTTTTTGCAGTACTGGGGATTGAACTCAGGGCATTCTACTTCCAAGCTACACCCCCAGTCCTATTTTTTATTCTTTATTTTGAAACAGGGTCTCACTAAGTTGCAGAGTGCCTCACTAGGTAGCTGAGGCTGGCGGCGAACCCGGATCCTCCAGTCTCAGCCTCCCGAATGCTGGGATTACAAGCGTGGGCCACCACGCCCAGCTCAGCTTTAACATTTTTTTTTTTTTTTACTTCCCTCTGATACCTAATCAGTATGTGAATCATTATGTGTAGCACATATGTGTGTTCGGCAGATTTCTGTAACCGTAATAACAATAAGGGTGACAGAAACTTAACTTCTACTAATCTGTACCTCCCGATGATGCCACAGGTTAGCAACCAAGCCTTTAGCATATGAGTCTTTGGGAAATAATTAAGCTCTAAACCACAAGATGATAAGAAGTAAAGCACTCCTTAAAATTCTCATTATCTTTAGAACACTTTTCATTTTGTTAAATGATAAATAAGTTTCTATATTTAGAAAAGGAATGGCCACAGGTCAGTAAGGAGTTCTTTGACAGGAAATAAAACTGTTCTCAAGATTCTGGGAGAAAAAAAAATTTGTTATCACCCAAAGCAGTCACATTTTGTAATACTATGCATGTAAGAGAATGAGCAAATTCATCATATTGGATTTTATGGGTGATGCTTTACGTGTGTTTACTCCTTTAATCTTCATACAGCAAGAAGATTTTTTCTTTGTGCTGTGGATGTAGAACTGAGAGTCACAGAGCTTATGTGATTTGCCAAAGTTCACATAATAAAGATAGTATAGAAGGGACTATTCAGATTGGAACTCCAATGTTAAGGCATTGCAAAAGAGATTTACAGAACATTTATGCTTTAGGTAAGAATTGTTTTACTATGCTAGATACAGTAGCTACATAGAGGGGTTTTTTTCTTTTTATTTTTCTTTCTTTCTTTCTTTTTTTTTTTTTTTTTTTTTTTTTTTTTTTTTTTTTTTTTTTTTTTTTTTTTTTTTTTTGTGGTTCTGGGGATGGAATCCAGGAATCCAGGGCTTTGTTGATGCTGGTAAGCACTCTGCCACTGAGTTACATCCCCAGCCCTCATCTAAGATTTTCCCCCCAAATTTTATGTAAGTTTATTTGGAGTCTCTCCTTATCCCAATCCAGATACCATTCTGTCAGGTCTTATGAGGCCACTTTACCAAAATATGTTATATATAATCTCAGTAAGTGCCGCCTGATTCTGCCCTTGCTGTGCAATGCCTCTCTGATAGCCCATAGCCAGCTACAGCACCAGGTTTATCTGATGATGTGGAACAGTATTTTCCCCAGAGAATAGTAGTAACCACAGTAACTACCATTTGTGATTTAAATTACTTCTAATTCTTACAACTTTGGGATATTGTTATTGCTCAACAATGCAGAAGAAGAAACAGGAGTTCCGGTTGGGAGTAGCTGAGGAAACTAGTTGAAAGTGGTGAGGTTGGCCACATCTACCCAGCATCAAAGCTAGGATTTTGCTTCTTTTTCTTTACAAAGGTTCCTAATTAAGATGCTTTTGTTAGATTAGTGATTGTTTTAAGCAGCTTGATTTATTTAAAGGGGGTGTTAGTCAACTTTTTGTTGCTGTGAAAAAATACCGGAAATAGCCAACTTATAAAGAACTTACAAGGAGGGAAAATTTATTCTGACTTGTGGTTTCAGAAATTTCACTATGTGATCATTTGTCCCTGTTGCTTTCGGCCTTTGGCAGCACAATGCATTACACCGAGGAACGCTTGGAAGAGCAAAGCTGCTGACCTGGTGGTGGCTGGGAAACAAAGAAAGACAGGAAAGGGCTGGGTCTCAGAGCTCTAGAGCATGCCCCCAGGACCTAACTCCCTTCCGCTAGGCCCCGCCTCCTGGAGGCTATGCCCCTCCCAGTAGCACCACAGACTGGTGACCAAGCGGTAACACTGGGCCCTTTGGGGTACACTTCAAATCCAAAGGGCTTTACTTTTTATTTTGATTTGAGTGGCTGTTTTAACTTCTGATAAAATGTAAAATTGTTAGCATAGAGGTGTATATGTATTGAAAGAAACTGAGTGGTTTCTTTTATATGACTTCGATTGCTGAATTTTCTGTAAAGAACATTTGAGCTTCCCTCTATATTTAGCACTTTCTGAACTATTGTATTTGAGGCTGTTAATAGGAGTATTTGATTATATGAGTGGCCTTAATAAAGTTTTTAAAAACTTATTGGTACATTATGTTAACTATCTGTGTAACTTATTGCTATTATAAAGTTTTTCAATCTTATTACCATTGTTATTTTAGACCAGTCGTTATGGGAGCTGTCCTGTGTACTGCAAGATGTTTAACAGCATCCCTGGCCTCTGTTCACTCGGTGCTACAACACAGCCCACTCCTCCCTAGTTGTGAAAACAGAAATGTTCAGACATTGGCACATATTCCTGGAAAGGGGAGTAAAATCTCCTCAGTTGAGAGCTGATACTCTGTGTAGTGAATTTTGAACACTAAATAAGTGTTAGACTAAATGTTCCTTGAGTGAATATAAATGAACGATCAAAAGTAAACACTTTGTGGGAAGAATTCCTCAGCATCTGGGCCACTCCCATTCCATAGCACCTTGTGACAGGCTTTCCTTCTCATGGTTGTCTGCATACATGTTATAATGATGTCCATCCTCCTGTGTCCTCCTGGATGATTGAGACTATAGAATTCCTATATTCCTGTGTCTAACAGTTGCTCAGTAAGTTATATATTCTTGAATTAACAGCTGTTTAAATGTTTTCTGTGTTAATTTCTAATTGTCAAAATTTTATACAGTTATAAAACATGTTGTCCATCTACAAGAAGAGCCTTGAAATCCAGCCGTCCTATGTATGGAGCTGTCACCTCTTTTTTACACTCATTAATCATTCAGAATGAACCAAGATTTGCTATGTTTGGACCAGGTTTGGAGGAGCTGAATACATCTTTGGTGTTGAAATTGATGTCTTCTGAAGAACTTTGCCCAACTGCTGGTTTGCCTCACAGGCAGATTGATGGTAATTTTCGTGTCACAGTATATAATAATTCAATACTCTGAGCATGACCACTAGTGTTAAAGAGGAAGAAATTCATATTTAATTCTTTGTTGTAATGAAATACAGTAATTTGGTAGGTTGCCCTCCTCTAAGTCCCACTGGACAAAACAACTAATTTGATTATTACAAAAAGTAAGTTTCCTTTTATTTCCTCAAATTTGTGTAATCCACAATTTAAGATTATGTGAAATTAAATTATGTGTTGTCAGAATCTTATATTCAAATGGTGGATATTACATTTACCATATCTTAAGAGAAAGTTATCAGCAAAAAGTGTTCAGCATCTATTAGCAAAGTATTTTGATATATGCTAGGATTTTTTAAAAAGAGCTAAATCATCACCTTATTCTCTATGAAACCAAGGTATGTAGTTATTTGGAAAGGCAGGATATATAATAAACAAACAACATAATTTAACTTATGCTTTACTGATTCATTTATTGACAGGACTTATAGTAGTGATGAAGAGATTTAGAACAATGTCAAAAGATCTGTCTTTTATCAAGATAGAGATTGATCTGAGGACATAGATAAATGTGTAAATGATTAGGATATGATATAATAAGCTTCTGGGTAGAAAGGTAAGGGTCAAAGGAAGCTCTACATTGCAGATGATGCCTCACATGAGTCATTAGGGTTAGGAGTAGGTGTAAAAATACAATTGGTAGAGAGGACTCCATTTCTAAAAGCCCAGAGCTCTGGATATGCAGGATACATTTAAAGGAGCTCTGTATCTAGAAAGAGTGGAGCTAGGTGAAAAGACACTAACATGTCATGCTTAAGCATTTGAGGGTTATTTAAGGATTTCAAGTAAAGTATTGAGGTGACCAAAATTCCATTTTAAAAAGATTATTTTTGGCTCCTGAATGAAGATTCAATTAGAAGGAGCTAAAGATATGGAGACCCATTAAAAATAATATAGAAATATGATAAAAATATTAAGAGGATCTGGGCTAAGACAGTATTAGTGATAATGGAGAGAAGAGAATGAATGTTAAGGATATAGAAATGACATAATGAATGTGTGCTAGCAGAAATAAGAATGGCAGATGTCTCACTTGGGGTTCATATCGAATGATAAAGTCATTCACTAGGTTAAAGAATCACCAGAGAAATAAGAAATTTTGGTGGGTAGTAGGGGTAGAATTCACACAGGGCAAATGTCAGCAATTCTTTGGAATATGTAGACTTTGATAACTCCTGTGGAATATCCAAGAAGAGATGTATACTATAAGTAATCCACTTGAATAGAAGCTTCATGAGGGTGGGGACCTTGTCATCTTCATTTTTAGTTGTATTTATGGCTCTAGGCACTCCATATATATTTGGTGAATGAATGACTTTATGGATTACTTTATGCATCCAGGTCTCAAAGCAAAATATGGGGTAGAAATCAAGATTTGGGAGTTGTCAGGATTTGGGGTGCCCGTGGACTTGGAAGTTTGGGGGATGGAGAAGATGATTGTGAATCAGAGCTTTTGTGCTTTTAGAAATATAGTCCTCATTAGCCGGGCATAGTGGTGCATGCTTGATGCTTGTATTCCCAGTACTTGGGAGACTGAGACAGGAAGATCACATGTTGGCCGCCAGACGGAGCAACTTGTGAGGCCCTCCACAACTTAGTGAGAACCTGTTTCAAAATAAAGAATAAAAAATTGGCCTGAGGGTTGAGTTCAGATGTAGAATGCCCCTGAGTTCAATCCCTAGTAACACACATACACACACACACACACACACACACACACACACACACACACACACCAAAAGAAAGAAATATAGTCCTCACTACAAAGAGTACTTTTACCCTGAAATCTTCAGTGAATGGGAAGAAGGGACTATTTATTCATAAATGACAAGGCTGAGGAAGGAAAGGCGGTGCTAAAGCTCAGTGTTTAATTTCTCAAATAGATGGAATTTTTCAAGAGGGTTGGTGAGAAGTGGTTTAGACATGGCATTGAGAGAAAAGAGAACACTTTCCCCTGAGGTAAAGATAAAATAAGCAACTCTGTTACTTGAGAGTCCATGAAGAGAAATAGCACTCAAGGGTATTACCATTTCAGCTAAGGCCATTTGGTGGAGGAAACGCTGCAAGATGAGGTTGACGATATGGGGAAATTTGTTGATTATGCAGTGGAAGTTCCATTTTCCAGCAGCAGCTGAAGTGATTATTTAAAAATGCCAACTCTACTCACACCTCAAACCCTATAAGATCAGAGAAGAATATGGTTACATTATTGGTAAAGAAGTACAGAACAGTATGGGGACAGGTTGAGCTGAAGTTAGATGTGTTGAGAGATTCATTTCTGGGAGTTAAACGGATGAAAACAATGATCAGAAACATGGTAGATTTTGTTTCCATGGTCTCTGTGGAACATGCACCAGATTGGGGTCACGTGGTTTGGGATGGTTGCAGTCCCAGCATCCAAGAGTCTTTTTTTTTTTTTTTGCGGTACCAGGGATTGAACTCAGGGGCATTCTACCTCCGAGTTATACCCCCAGTCCTAATTTTTATTCTTTATTTTGAAAACGCGTCTCACTAAGTTGCGGAGTGCCTCACTAGGTAGCTGAGGCTGGCTGCGAACCCGGATCCTCTGGTCTCAGCCTCCCGAATGCTGGGATTACAAGCGTGCGCCACCAAGCGTGCCCGGCTCATCCAAGAGTCTTAACACAATATATGTGTGTGGCCTAGAATGATGACATGAGATGGCACAACATATCTTATTTAAACAAGTAGATTTGTAATAATGCAGGGATTAAGGGTATGAAAGATGAGTTGTCTTTAATGAGCTAAGGAGGGGCCACACCACATTAAGGTTTCTCTGTTTGAAGAGCAATGGATTTATAAAGAAGAGACAGAATTAGATGTGTATTATTAAGCAACCTCTCCAGCTGCTGTCAGAAGAAAGGGTAATTGGCGGCAAGAATATATAGGAGACTGATAAGAAGTGATTGCAGAAGTCCAGATGAGAAATGATAATTTGGACCCAAGAGTGGAGACATGATTGGAAACAAGAGGCCATTTATATAGCAAGAAGAAGAGGTTAATGCATGGAATCCAAGAAGGATCTTTTCAGGAAGCAAGAGGAGAGTCATTCACCAAATGTGAACATAGCTAAAAGAGGGAAGAGGTTAAGAATGAAGGAAAAATAGCAGCTATAGGACAAATACTCAGATACAAAGTAGTAAAAAGCAGATATTTAGCACCTGTTACTTACCAGTCACTCTACTAGGAGTTTTACACATGGGATCTCAGTTATTCCTCAGAGTAACCCTAAGAAGTATGTATTATTTCTATGTTTTCATGTCAAAATGGAGGCTCACACATATGTAGCTATAAGTGGCAAATTCAGGATTCTAATCCAAGTCTTTCTAACTCCAAATGTCTTCAGTGTTTGCTCGGTTTTCTAAGATACCTCTGATGACTCCCCTTGCATTTAAAAATAGTTTCTATAGGAGAAAGGAGCCTTCATTGAATTATAAGACTCCCGGGAAACATAAATATATGAAAATCAATTTTAGTCTTGGGAATAAATAGTAGTAACTGCTATGATGCAGCTGCTACTGATAAGATGATAAAATTGCTGATGTTGGTGATGATGAAATAAAAAGACCGTGATGAGCCTAGCAGTCCTTTGCTCTCTATCCATAATTTTATTATCATATGAATGAAAGTTGTATATAGCGTGTGTGTGTGTGTGTGTGTGTGTGTGTGTGTGTGTGTGTGTGTGTTTACTGGACGTTGAATCCAGGGGTGTTTGATAAATTACCAAGGTTGGTATCAAACCTGCTATCCTCTTTTCTTAGCCTCCCAAGTAATGGGATTACAAGTATGTGCCACCATGCCCAGCTGAAAGTTGCATACATCGTTTTTTCATCAATAAACATTGCATTTTTTCTTGGGACTGGGAGTTGAACCCAAGAGAATTATATCTCTGAGCTACTCACCGCCCCCCCACCAGCCATTTTAACTTTTTCTTACTTGCTAAGTTACCATGCAGTGGCTTCAAACCTGAGACCTTTGTGTCTCACACTCCCAATTACTGGAATTGCAAACATGTGCCACTATGCCCATCTGCCAAAATTTTTTTGTTGTTGTTCTTTTTGCTTTCAGTGTATAATTTTTGTCATTCTGATTGTTTTCTGACTTTATTAATGACTCATTTTGATGACTGTAATTTTCTCCTGTAGGTATTGGATCCGGAGTCAGTTTTCAGTTGAACAACCAACATAAATTCAACATCCTCATATTATATTCAACTACCAGGTAAGACTGCCTACTTGGTGGCCTACCTTAAACGTCAGGAATAGAACATTTTAGGGGGCTACAACTGGTTGAGTGTCTTTTTTTTACGATCTTTATATTTTTCTCATAGAAAGGAAAGAGACAGAGCAAGGGAAGAACATACAAGTGCAGTTAACAAGATGTTCAGCCTACAGAGTGAAGGGGATGACCAACAAGGAAGCCGGTACAGTGTCATTCCCCAAATCCAGAAGGTGTGTGAAGTTGTAGATGGGTTCATCTATGTTGCAAACGCTGAAGCTCATAAAAGTAAGCATTCTCTTATTTTCCTTTTAAAAGTGCTACTGCATTATTCTTTGAAAAACAAGTAAGAAAATACCTTTTTAGTATTTACTGTGTCATCTTGAGAATATGACAGTTATTTTATCATTGTGATTTTCTGACAATTACTGTGAATAGTGGGTTCTCAAACCTTGATATGTGTTAGGACACCTGGGGAGATTGCTAAACATGTAGCTGCCTGATTCCTACCCTGGTGGATTGTGATTCATAGATTTAGTCTGTTTCCTGGGCATCTATTTTTTGTTGTTGTTGTTTTGGTAGTACTGGGGGTTGAACTCAGGGGTATTCTATCTCTGAACTATACCTTCAACCCTACTTTTTTATTTTTGAAACAGGGTCTCACTAAGTTGCAGACAGCCTCACTAAGTTGCTGAGGCTGGCCACAAACCTGTGTTCCTCCTGTCTTAGCCTCCCAAGTACTGGAATTACAGGTGTGCATCACCACACCCAACCATGGGCATCTATTTTTTTACAAGCACCCAGGGAATTCTGATGCATACCAAAGTTTGATTTTATATATATATATATATATATAGTGTGTGTGTGTGTGTGTGTGTGTGTTTGTTGCTTGCTTCTGCATATTTTATTACTTATGTTTTCTCTGCCTCTAACTTTATTCAAACAATGTATGTATGCAGATAACTATAAAAAATTTTACCTTTGTTTTTACCCAGATAGTAGAGAAAATTTGACTAGGGTGTTAGTTAATTAAATAGAATTGTTAATTAAGTCAATGAGTTGATAGCACTTTCCATAAATTCTGAATAATTGCCATTGAAAATTCTATTTAGGCATGAAATTACAATATCATTGGGCCATGAGCCTGTATTATAATTTTCCCACAAATTCTTTGTGGGTAAGATAGAATATAAATATATAATCAATATTTATTATGTATATTGTTTATCTACAAAAAATTATTACATAATAAATGTGTATTATGTATGTATTATAGTTCTTTATCTAATACACTGGCTTGAATTCCCATTGAATTTATTTCTTCTATAATCTGTTATACATAGAGACAATTATACTTTGAAAATCTGGAGAAATTAGTCATAAGAAAAATGTGAATTATTGTCTTAATTTTTAGGGCTCACTATAAAAGGAAAAATTAGAAACAAAATAAAATATGAGTTCATTTATTCAACAAATAGTTATTGAGGTCAAATATTATATTTGGTGCTAGAGACACAATTGAAAACTAAAACATAGTCCTACTTTCATATAGTTTTCTGATCTGCTCCCTACATTTCTATAAAAGAAGTGCAAAAATACATTTAACGATTGCAAGATACAAAGGGAATCTGCACTCAGTAGCTTTTTTCCCCCACTGGTCTCCACTAGGTGCTCATGTTATAGGTCAGTGCAGTGGTAGGGGAGGAGGCCTGCGAGCTGCCTTCCTTGCTGATAGATGCATGTGATGACTAGATGCTACTGGGAACATGTATATCCTCCTTTTCCCATATAAACTCAAAGATATCTGCCACCAAGAATGGGATCATAAATCCTCCTGCCTCTTGGTTCCAGACAAAAGTTGACTGCCGAAGCAGAGAAGGGAGGGTAGAAGCAAAAGCTCCCTGCCCCCAAGAAGGATAGTAATCCCACTTGTACCAAGGAGTCTGCACTGGTACAAAGTATGTTTGTTGATTATAGGGTTGGGGCAGGACATTTGCACTGAAGACCTTTCTACCAATTCAGGTCAAGACTCACTAGTTACACTGGAACACTGAGAAAGCTTCCACCACTGAGGCTCAGGTGCTTGGGGTCTGCTTGAGACAGGCTGGGGCAAGAAAACTAGAAATCTCCATCTCTCTACCAAGTAATAGACCATAGCAGATTACTGCAGGGCTTGAGGGAAGAGTGTGGAGGAGCTTTCTCTTCCCCTGCCTCCCCGGTACCATAGGTATGAAGATCTGAAAGCTGAGGGCAAAGCAAAAACTCTGAGAAAGAATCTGTGGTACTCAAGCTCTCTCACTCAGAATAGAGTAGCAGCAGCCCACTGATAAAGAATGTAAAGTGTCTTTGTTGAGCCAGGCGTGGTGGCACATGCCTCTAATCACAGTAATTGGGAGGCTGAAACAGGAGGATCGCACGTTTGAGGACAGCTTTAGCAAGTAGGGAGACTCTTATCAACCTAGTGAGATCCTGTTCCAAATAACAATTAAAAATGAGCTGGGGATGTAGCTTTAAAGTAGAATGCCTCTGGGTTCAATTCCCAGTTACACACACACACACACACACACACACAAAGTGTCTATGTTGAAGTTAACTATTGCAATGAAAGCCAAATCTGTACAATGACTTGGCTAGCTTTAGACTCAAATTACAGCATCATTGGCTTAACAGAAGAAATATGCTTGTTTCTTGGATTAAATACTCTTTACCTCAGTTTACTCCTCTTCATATTAAATCTAACAGTTTTAAGGCATAAAAATAAAATAAAATCAAGGCCAGGTGTGGTGGCATGAGCCTGCAGTTCCAGGTACTTAGGAGGCTGATGTGGGAGGATTGCTTGAGCCCAGGAGTTAGAGACTAGCCTGGGCAACATAGTGATACCTCTTCTCAAAACACAACAAAACAAAACAAAACAAAAAAAATGAACTGACAAATTATTAAGAGATAAAGTAGTTAGTTAAACTAGACCCATATTTGGTCTGTGTGTTGATGCTTTCAGAAAGGGACATTAAAATAATTATAATTAGTGTGACAAAATGTCAAATTGAAAAATGTACAATATATGTAAACAAGTAGGAGTTTTCAGCAGAAAGAAGGAAGTTACTTTGAAAAATGTAAAATGAGAATTTTAGATAAGAAAAATATGGCAAAAATTTCTTCCAGTGGAGTTATCAGCAAAGGAAAGAATTAGTAAACCTGAAGATAGGTCATTTAAATTATTCAAATTAAAGCATAAAGTTAAAAAATAACAAAAGTAAGGAATGGAGCATCTAAGAGCTGAGGAAACTAGCAAGTGATCTAACTCAGGGATAGGCAAACTTTTTTTTTTTTTTTTTGAAGGACCACATAGTAAATCTTAGGCATGCAAACCATATAAATTTTCTTCTTTATTCAGCTCTTCTGTGACAGTGTGAAAGTAGCCATAGGCAATATTTAAATGAATAAGCATGGCTATTTCCAATAAAAATTAATTTATAAAATACATACATAGGAGCCGGGCGTGGTGGCACACGCTTGTAATCCCAGCATTCAGGAGGCTGAGACCGGAGAATCCAGGTTCGAGGTCAGCCTCAGCTACCTAGTGAGGCACTCTGCAACTTAGTGAGACTCGGTTTCAAAATAAAGAATAAAAAATAGGGCTGGGGGTATAGCTCGGAGGTAGAATGCCCCTGAGTTCAATCCCCAGTACTGCAAAAAAAAAAAAAAAATAATAATAATAATAAAAAATAAATAAAATACATACATAGAATGTAGTATGCTAGCCTCTAGTTTAACTTATGTGTAATTAGAGTCTCAAGACTTGAAGGGATAGAGAATAGGGAGAAATAAACTTTTGAGTAGATAATTTACAAAATTATTTCAAAATACCCCAAAGACAAGAAACCACAGATTGAAGATTTTCAGAGAACTTCAAGTCTGGTAAATAAAAAATATATTTAGGTATATCATGTATTCATACTGATGAAAACTAAAAATAAAGGCAATATCATGAAGGCAGCCAGACATAAAGGAAACATACATAGAGAGGTGCTTCTTGACAGAACTACTGCAGGATAGAAGACAAAGAAGGGAAACTTCCACGGTACTGCCAGTGGGAAGTGGCCTACATCCAGCAAGGTATTTTTTTCAGAAATGAAGGTAAAATCAAGACTTTTTCAGAAAACAAAAGCTGAATGTGTTAGCCTATTTGTGCTGCTATAAAAGAATACCACACACTGACTAATTTTAAAGAATAAAAATACATTTCTTAGAGTCCTAGAGACTGAGATCCAAGATCTGAGCACCAGCCTCTGATGTCTGGTGAGGGTCTTCTTGCTGCATCTACACCTAGTCACCTGGTGGAAGATGGATAGGAAAGTGGGGACAGGTGTTCTCACATAGCAGAAGAGCCACAGAAAGAAAACCTCCTCCCACGAACCCTTTTTATACTCAGTAATTCATTCATAAGGACAGAGCACTCATGATCTAAACACCCTCTCAAAAATCCCACCTCACAAGACTGTTGCATTGGAGATTAAATTTGCAACACAAGAATTTTGGAGAACACAGTCAAACCCAGGCAATCCATTGTCAGCTGATATGCATGATAAGGAATCTTAAAGGAAGCTCTTCAGGCAGAAAAACATGACACCAGATGGAAATTTGCATCTATAAAAAGAAATGAAGAACTCTGGCACAGAAACAATGTAGCTATATATACAAAAATTTTTTCCTGATTTTAATTTCTTTATAATTATTTAAAAAATAATGAATTATGGGAAAATTACATTTTAAAGCAAAATAGACAATAGTTAAACATGTCATTGAGGAGAGGTAACAAATGTATGTTTCTTCTATATATAAAATAATATATTATTATTTAAAGGTAGACTATAAAGTTGAAAATATTTATTATAAGGATGGGGATTTGGCTTAGTGATAGAGTGCTTGCCTAGCATGCATGAGGCCTTGGGCTCAATCTTCAGCAACACACACACACACACACACACACACACACACACACACACACACGTATTATCAATCCTTGAGCAACTATTGAAAGTGTAACACAAGTATAAATGAATAAGCTAATAGTGCAATCACTAAAAACAAAGAAAAACCTCACACCAAAAGAAAGCAGGCAACAAGGGGGAAAAGACTAAAAAACAGATGGGCAGTCAAATCCAAGAGAAAAATGATAGATTTATATATGCTATGCTAATAACTACATTTTTATTCATTTTCAATTGCTGTACAACAAACGACTTCAAATTTAGTGACTTAAAACAACACCTACTGGCTCACAGTTTGGAATAAGTCTAGGCCTGGTAGGAGTGAGTTCTGCCTTGGGTCTCATGGGATGAAATTAGGGTATCAGCTAGGCTATAGCCTTTCCGCAGGCTCTGGAGAAGAATCCACTTCAACTCACTCAAGTCATTGGCCAAGTTCAGTTTGTTATTTGCTGCGGTCCCTCTTTTTCGCCGGCTGTCAGCTGGGGCTACTCTCTTCTTCTAGAGGCCACCTGCTTTGCTTGCCATAGAACTTCTTTCATCTTCAAACTCAGAAATGGTCTGACCAGGAAGAACCCCTTTTAAGGGCTCACTTGATTATTTTGGGTTCTTTCTTTCTTAAAGTCGCTTATGTCTTTTTTATTTTTGGGTGGTGCTGGGGATTGAACCTGGGGACATTCTACCTCTGATCTACGCCTCCAGCCCTGTTTTATTTTTCCCCACTGCCCTCTGGCTTCACCTAAATTTCTATACTCATATAGCAAAACAATAATGAACCCTAATAATAGAAGCAGTTTATTAAGTTTGTATCCTGGTAAATTTTTTTGTTTTGTTAATTTTAATTTAAATTTGTTATTTTTCTACAACAAGTGGCGATTAAGGTTTTTTTCTTACATTTCTTAGGACATGAATGGCAAGATGAATTTTCTCGTATCACGGCAATGACAGATCCAGCTTTTGGATCTTCAGAAAGACCGATGCTGGTTTTATCTTGTATTTCTCAAGCAGATGTAAAAAGAATGCCTTGTTTTTATTTGGCCCACGAACTGCATCTCAATCTTCTAAATCACCCATGGATGGTAAGGTCCTACTTTTCTAGTGACAAAAATCTTATTTTTCACTCTTATTTTCTATTTGTTTTTTGTTTGTTGGCTTTCCATTATTGTAACAAAATACCCAAGAAAATAAACTTAAAAAAAGGAAAGGATTATTTTAGCTCAGAGTTTTGCAGGTTTCAATGCATGGTCAGTGGGCCCTGCTGCTTTTGAGTTTGTGTTGAGGCAATATATCATGGTGGGGCACATAGCGGAGGAAGCTTATTCACCTCATGGCCAGAAACAAAAAAGAAAAAGAGGATGAGATCCATGTATCCCCGCCAAGGGCATGCTCCTAATGATCAGAACACCGTCCAGTAGCAGTGGACGTCAGTGGACTGGGGGGCTAAGACTTTAATACATGGGCCCTTGTGGGACACTTATCCCACCATCATCATTTTATTTCTTCCTATTCTGAAATAGCATTCTTAAGTCAATTTTAAGGGCTTAATTGATAGGAGCTATTTGGTTGGTGTTATTGAGTCTCAGTTGACCATTTGTTACCTACTTGACTCTCCTGTCATAGAAATAGTTAGCTAGTAATTGGGGATGATTTTGTATTTCTGAGGCCCTGAGTATGATCACTAGAATTGCCAATAAATAAATAATAATAATAACAATAATAATAATAATATAGGTTGCATATTATTACTTTCAAAACTTTATTTTAATCATGGAATCCTTTCTTCAAATTAAACCTGATCTGAAAGCCCATTGGAGAGTAGGTAAAGAAAAATTAAAGTTGGAAATGAGCTGTGCCTTGTGGCCCACACTTGTAAACCCAGTAGTTGAGAGGCTGAGACAGGAGGATTGTAGGTCAGAGACCAGTGCACAGTATATTAGTGAGACCCTGTTTCAAAATAAAAAAATAAAATTGAGCTGGGGGTGTAGCTGGGAGGGAGAATGCACTTGAGTTCAATCTCCAGTGCCCTCCACACACACACAGTTGGAAATGTTTTTGCTGAAAAGGTTAGGAAATTTTCTTCATTCCTCCTTGTATCTCTTTCTTGGTGCTCCAGAGACTCTTTGAAACATGAGTTGAAGGCTGCCTGAGTGATAGGAGTTTTAGCTTTACCATTAGGAGAAGTGGTAGTCTTCAAGCCTCTTTTTTTTGTGTGTGTGTGTGTGGTACTGGGAATTGAACTCAGGCATCCTACCTCCCAGCTACACCCCTAGCCCAATTTTATTTCTTATATGGAAACAGGGTCTCGCTAGGTTGACAAGTCTCACTACTTGCTGAGGCTGTCCTCAAATCTGTGATCCTTCTGTCTCAGCCTCCCAATACTAGGATTATATGTGTGCACCACCATGCTTGGCTTTTTCAAGCCTCTTCTAAAAAATATATTAAATTAATACATTAAAAGATGGAATTTGTGCCTATTAATGAGGTACCATGTGATATTTTGACCCAAGTATACATTTTTACAATGTTTAAGTCAGATTAAACATAACTTTTACCTCAATTATGTATTTCTTTTTTTTTTTTTTATTCATGCATTGTAAGCCTACATCTTTGTTAGGTACAAATTGATAACGACATATGTGCCCACATTTTTCATTTGACCCCTTCCCCAAATTCTTACCCCACTCCCTTGCCCTCCCTCCCTCAAGTTCAGTTTAGTGAGTAACCTTGATGTACATTAGGGTGTCTTTCCACCCCCATCCATCCCCTTCGGTTAAATCAACTTCTTTGCTTATCGAGGGTCTCTCCTGTTCCATCTGGAGACCCTCTTATACCCTATCTTCTCCCTAGCATCCGCATATTAGGGAAAACATATGCTTCTTTACTCTTTGTGACTGGCTAATCTCACTTAACATAATGTTTTCCAGTTACATCCATTTCCTTGCAAATAACATGATTTTGTTCTTTATGGCTGAGTAAAATTCCATTGTGTACCTATCCCATAGTTTTGTAATCCATTCATCTGTTGATGGACACCTTGGCTGCTTCCATAGTTTGGCTATTGTGAATTGTGCAGCAATAAATATAAATACACATGTTATATGGCTGTAAATGATTTACACACTGTAAAATAAGTTTGTCACTGTTACATGGGAATATTATTTCTAAATGTTACTCACTGAAATGAGCATACAATAAAAAACATTTATTGAAAAAATATTTATTTTAGCTCAGAGTTTTGCAGGTTTGAACGTATGATGGTCAGTTGGCACTTTAGTGAGCTTGATGAATCATATGGTAATTCTATTTTTAATTTTGAGGAATTTCCATACTGTTTTCCACCATGGCTGCTGATTTATATTCCCATCAACAGTGTGTATGTAAGGGTTTACTTTTCTCCACATTTTCACTAACATTCATTATCTTTTGTCATTTTGGTAATAGCCATTCTTACTGGAATGAGGCAATATCTCATTATGTGTGTGATTTGCATTTCCCTGATGATTAGTAATGTTGAACATTTTTTCATACACATAACGGCCATTTGTATGTCTTCTTTTGACAAATGTCTATTTAGGTCTATTGAGTTGTTGGAGTTCCTTAAATATTTTGGTTATCAACTCCTTGTCAGAAGTATGGCTTAAAATATTTTCTCATGTTCTGTAGATTGTCTTTTACTCTGATGTGTGTTACCCTTGTTCTGCAGAAGTTTTCTAATTTGATGTAATCCCATTTGTCTATTTTAATTTTGTTTCCTCTGCTCTTGGGTTTTTTTTATACTTTTATTGATCCATTGTAATTATGTTGTATACAAACATACAAGCACACATCACTTGGTATGCATCCCACCTTGCTCTCTACTTTTTCCTCCCCGTACATACTAGTGAATCGGTAGTGATACTTTCATATATGGATGTAACATTACTTGAGCTGTTTCCTTCCTCAACCCTCTTATTTCCTTCTCCCTCGGATCCCCTTCCACTGTTCTACTGGTCTCTCTCTCATTTGTCTGAAGTCCCTTTTTTGTTGCCTATTTTCTCTCTGTCTTCCACATGTGAGAGAAAATATGTGACCCTTTACTTTCTGAGATTAGATGATGTCAGAATAAGATGCTCTATTTTCCTGCAGAAAGCATACTGATTTTATTTTTAATTAGTTCTTTATGGTTCTTGGGGTCTTGTCCAAAAATTCCTTGCCCATTCTAACATCCTGAAGTGTTTCTCATTTTCTTCTAGTAGTTTCTTTGTTTCAGGTCTTACACTTAATTCTCTAATCCATTTTGAATTGATGTGTGTAACTAGTGAGAGATAGAGGTCTAGTTCATTTTTCTCCATGTAAATGTTTAATTTTCCCAGTATCATTAATTGGAGAGACTGCCCTTTCTCCAGTGTTGTTCTTAGCACCTTTATAAAAGAATGGTTGGCTGTGTATGTGTTATAGGGTTATTTCTGGGAACTTAGTTCGGTTACATTGGTCTGTGTGTCTGATGCCAATATGCCATGCTTCTTGATTACTATAACTTTGTAGTATATTTTGAAGTGAGGTAGTATGTTATCTCCAGTTATATATATTTTTTTCTTCTTCAGTATTGCTTTAAATATTGAGGGTTCTTTGTGCTTCAGTATGAATTTTGGTATTTTTTTTTTCTAGTTCAGTGAAGAATATATATATGAGGATTACATTGAATCTGTAAGTCACTTTAGGTAGTATAGACAATTTGATCATATTAACTTTTCTAATCCATGAACATTAAAGGTCTTTCCATTTTTGTGTGTCCTCTTCAATTTCTTACATCAGAGTTTTGTAATTCTCATTATAGAGATCTTTTACTTCCTTGGTTAAATTAATTTTTAGACATTCTGTGTTTTTGTAGCTATTGTGAATGAGATTCTTTTTCATGATTTCTTTCTCAGAAATCTCATTATTGGTGTGCAAAAATGCCATTGATTTTTGTATGTTGACTATATCTTGTAACTTTCATGAATTCATTTATCAGTCCTAATAGTCTTTTAGGGAAATTTTTAGGCTTTTCTATATAGAGAGAATACTATCTGAAAATAGGAATAATTTAACTTCCTTCCATCCTATTTGTAAGCCTTTTATTGAATTTCTAGCCTAATTGCTGTAAGTCTTCAGTACCATTTGAATAAGAGCAGTAAGAGAGGATTACACCTGTAAATCCAGTATTTGGAAAGCTGAGACAGGACTGTGGTAAGTTTGAGTCTAGTCGATGGTAACTTACCAAAACCTTGTGTCAAAATAAAAAAAAAGAAAAAAACATTCTGGTGGTGGCTCATAGGCAGGGCATCCCTGTATCCAATATCCAGTACCATACATTTATATACACAAAGAATGGTAAGAGTAGGCATCCTTATTTTGTTCTAGATTTTAGAGGAAAAGCTTTCAACTTTTCTCTTTTTTGGTATGATGTTGCCTGTGGATTTGTTGTATATGGTCTTTATTGTGTTAAGATATGATCCTTCTATACCTAATTTGTTGATAGTTATTATAAGAAGATATTGAATTTTATTGAATGCTTTTCTGCATCTATTGAGTTATATGAATTTTGTCTTTCACTTTATTGATGCAATGTATTATATTTATTGATTTGTGAACCACACTTGCATTCCTGAGATAAATACCACTTGATTCTGATGAACGATCATTTTGATGTGCTGTTGAATCCAGTTTACTAGTATTTTATCAGGAATGTTTACATGTATGTGTATAAGAGGTGTAGGTCTATAGTTTTCTATTTTTATTGTGTTCATGCCTGGTTTTGGTATAAGAGCAATTGTGGACTTATAGAATGAATTTGGAAGAGTTCTCCCCTTTTCAATGATCTGGAATAGTTTGAGAAGAATTGGTATTATTTCTTCCTTAAAAGTTTGGTAGAATTTAGTAGTGAAGCCATACTACTAGTCCTGGATGTTCCTTTGCTGGGACACGTTTCGATACTGATTCAATCTCACTGCTCAGTATTGGTCTGTTTAGGTTTTCTGTGTCTTCATGGTTCAATTTTAGTTGGTTATATGTGATCAGAAACTTACCCAGTTTTTCTAGGTGTTCCAATTTGTTGTTCATAATGGTCTCTTAGGATCTTTTGTATATTTCTGATATAAGTTGTAATGTCTTCTTTTCCATCTCTCATTTTGTTTGTGTGTTCTTTTTGTTTTTGTTTTTCTGTTTAAGAAAAAATACAAAATAAGATAATATTTTATCTAAATGCTCTAGAAGACAGTACTCTAGTACCCAAAATTTGTTGGGATTTTTGTGTGTGTGTGTGTGTGTGTGTGTGTGTGTGTGTGTGTGTGTCTAGAAAAATGTTCCTCCTGATCAAAAGATTTTTGGGCTAAATTTCTTACTGACAACCTTCTCTCTTGTCTGCTCATAGGTCCAGGATACAGAGGCCGAAACTCTAACTGGTTTTTTGAATGGCATTGAGTGGATTCTTGAAGAAGTAGAATCTAAGCGTGCAAGATGATCTTCTTTTTGGATCTCGGGAACTTAGACCATTTAAAATGTGTTACTAAGGTCATAATGTGTATGTTTGCTTGGTCAACTAACTTTGTCCTGCCTTTTTATAGGCAGGTGTTATATAAACAGCTTCTCTGTTTTTATATTATTTTTACTTTTTACCTTAAATCAATTATAAGAAAAGCATTTCAATTCCTAGCATTTAGCTCACAGTGAACCTTCATTTTTTTTTTTTGGATAAATTTTATATTTTCTGTCTTAAAAAATATTAAATTCTGAAAAACAAAAGTTTGTGTCTTATTCATTCCTTGTGATTTCTATTCTTTTTGGTAAAAAGATTGCCCTAGAGGCAACTAGTAAATTTGCTAAGCTTTCCATAGGGTCTTTCAAGATTATCAGAAAGGAAAGTTTTAAAAAAATCTGTTAACAGATACACTTCTTAAAAATGATACTTTCACTAAAACTGCATTTAATATTATGGCCATATTAATTTTGTTCTTTTCTGAAACAATAGAGAGCAATATTATATTTGCTACTATTCAGTGAAAAATTGCTTTTTCTGGCAGTTATTATTTTCAAATAATTTTGAATACTCATATGGTACTAAAGATAAATTCTAATCCATATTCAGAGAAAATGATCTGGAGACTAACATGTATACTATTACTACCTTTTCCACGCTGTTTGCATTTTGCAAAGGAAATGCCCTCATATCTCATTGGAACTAGAGAATTTTTAGATTATAGTATATAGTTTATATATGCTATATATTTAAATGTTCTGTTTTGAAGTGAAAGTTTGTTACATATGCATATAAATTGCATTTCATTGTTTTTAGCAGACCCACACTTGAGGTAACCTATTCACCCTTTATCCATTCATGAAGCAGGGCCCTAATCACCTAGTACACCTCAGAATGTGACCGCCTGTGTTTGAAGATGGGATCTTTAATTATAGAGGTAATTACAGTCAAATGGGTAGGCCCTAATCCAATATGACTGATGTCCTTAAAAGAAGAGTGAGAGACAGCAGGGATGCAGTGTACAGAGAAAAGACCACACGAAGGGGGAGCAACAAGACAACTACCTGCAAGCAAAGGAGAGAGACCTGAGAAGGAACCAAACCTGCCTACACTTTTATCTTGAACTTGTGACCTCTAGGTCTGTGAGAAAATTAATTTTTGTTGTTTAAGGCACTCAATCTGTGGTATGTTGTCATGGCATCTTTAGAAAACTAATATAATTGAATGCTATTTTGTAATGATCTTAGGCTGTCATCTGTCATTTTATAGAAATTATATGGAAGTCTTTAATATATTGAGAAATAAGCAAAAGATAAAGGTATATTTGTTTTTATTTATATTCAGAAAAAGTATATTTAGCCATATTATTGTCAAAATAATTCTAAACTATGGAATCTGTGTAACTACTCTGTTGAGAAACTTTCAATGGCCCACCAGTACCTCTAGCATAAGGTCTAACATTTCTAGCCTGATATCACTGTAAAAAAGAGAAGCTTTCTCTTGTCCTTTCGTTACTTTTGGTAATACAAAAACAAACAAACAACAAACAAAAAAACTCTGATGGCTTGTGAAATTATTGTTACTATGATGATGAACTATACTATCAAACTTTGTTAATAAATCATTCTTTAGTAAATTGGACAAAAGAATGAGACTCGATAAATATTAGAACATTTTTCATTTACAAAATCTTTCATATTTAGTAGTAATTGAAAACATGAAAATAACGAAGTTCCATATTTAATATATGACTGCTACATGCCAGGTTTTATACCAATTTAGAGGATACAGAAACAGGTATCATCAATTCATAGCCACTGACATACATTACTTTTTCAGCAATTTGCTCCCTCAATTAAGGTTAAGATTAGACTACCAACTATTTTGTAATGGTGCATAAGTTGCTAACTTGAAAATGTAGTACGTCAAAGCATACACTTCACATGAAAAAAAAACAAAAAACAAAAAAGCTTCTAACTCCAGCTTATCAAAGTTTCTCTTCAAATATTTTAAGCTGATAACAGAAGTGATGAGACTATGTTTCTCGAAAGTTTTTAACAATTTGCATTGAAAGACTTAGAGACTTGTTTTTCTTCCTCCCTCCCTCCTTGTTTCCCTCCCTTCCTTCCTTCCTTCCTTCCTCTCTCACCCCTCTCTCCCGCCATCCTTTCCTTCCTCCCTTCCTCCTTTCTTTTTTAATTTAATTTAATTTTATTTTCTGTTACTAGGGATTGAATCCAGGCATATTCTACCTCTGTGTTACACCCCCAGCCCTATTTTATCTTTTTTACTTTGAAATAGCATCTCACGAAGTTGAGGGCTTTGTTAAATTGCTAAGACTGACCTCAAACCTACAATCCTCTTGTTTCAGCCTCCTAAGTACTGGGATTACAGGCATGTACCACCAAACCTAGCTGATTTATGTGTTTGGACATAGTTTTATTTATAAGAGCATCTCTTCAGGAAACAAGCATCAATATACACAAATCTAAAACTAAAAAGATAGTTATTGCCCCATAATTAATAATAATTGATAGTAGCAAAAGTTTTTTGAACAGTATTATAGACTATATTAATCAGCTTTGTAGTACTTTAGTGAAATATTAGGAATAATTAATTTGTAAAGAGGAAAATTTTATTTTGCTTCATGATTCTTGAGATTTGGTTCAGAATAAGGCATTCCCAGTGCCTTGGGCCTCTGGTGAGGAGGGCAGCATATCATGGCAGAGAAAACCATTCAAACCATGAGCCAGGAAGCAGAGAGAGAAAAATAGACGGTCTTGGGTCTTGCTATCCCTGTCAGTAGTGCAACCCCTATGTCCTAAGCACCTTGCAAAGGCCCCACTTCTTAAGGGTCCATAGCATCTCCCAATACAGACACCTGGAGACTGAGCCTCTATACATGGAGCTTTAGAGGATGCTACTCATATTCCAACCATAACCCAGACAAATATGGTTCAGAAACTTTCAGTAATATAACTGTATAAAGAAATATCATGTAAGCTTTATAAAAATGATGGGTTTTCTATTTTTTATTTTGTTTCTGTTTTGTTCCTATCAGTAAGACCAGTGGTTGGCATATAGTGGATGCCTAGAAAATATTTTTAGATTGAATGAGGAATGAATAAATGACTAAAGTAGCCATTAAAATAATAATGCTTTAAAATAAGACTCGAGTCCACGAAAATGTTCGTGATATGTTTATAATAAAAAGCAGACTATAAAATAGTGTTCATAATGGGGCCATAATTATGTCTGATCAGTTTTATAGTATTGCTCACTTAAAAGAGTATAATTTATAGTTGAAGAATGCATTTGCCTTTTAGTAGCTGGTAGAGTAATATGCCTGGATGTTTCTGTTAAAATGAGATGGGGTAATGTCCTTCCTGCTCATCATAAAGGTCATAGCTGACACCCCCAAACCAAAAGACTGATTAACAAGAGAAAAGCATAACAAACTTATTTGGTCATAGTTTTATGTGGCATGGGAGTAAGTCTTCAGCTTGAAGATTCAGGGTAAACTCTTCATTTTTATGCTTAGATTCTAACATGCAAAATTGACAGCCTAAAAAGATGAGTAGATAGAAAGATTATGATCAAATGCTAACACAGATTGAATGAGGAAACCCAGCAAACACTGTATATTGACATTCTTCTTGGCCTCTCTGTACAGGTACTCTTTCTGCAGGACCCCCTCTGAAATGGGGGCTTTATGATCTTCTATCAGACAAGGTGGGTCAGAGTCAACTTAGGGCCAACTTTAAGACAGAAAAGCATGGAATATTAGAGTAATATTTTTACCTTTATGGCAGGCCTTGGGGAAAAGGAGTCCTAGTTTTAGTGACCCACTTTAGGGAAGAGGAATTTTAGTTTGGTTTTTTTTTTTTTTTTTTTTTTTTTTTTGGCTTGCATTGACAGGGGAGGAGGGGAGCAGGAGACGGGAGGATAGGAGAAAGTCTGAGAAACTTGGCTTCTGAGGCCTTCACTTTGGGCTATTGTTTTCTGAACCCCAATATTGCATAAATCTCTCAAATCTTGCAGGAGAAACAATACAACACTCTACTTGGTGAAAAGCACTTGCCTTCAGTAATTTTCCACATAAACTTCCTATCTGATGACTTTGAGAGTCCTAGTTAATTAAAAACAAGAGAACTAAAACATTTTTACATGCCAAGGAACATCTAAAAATACTGTATACCCCTTGGATCAACCATCATTATGATAAACAACTTCATACAGTTTTTTGTTAGGTGTCTCTTTTAAAAAAATTCCAAAAGTTAATGCTACTACTTCCAAACATACCCACTAAGAATTCCCATTCATAGCAATTAAACTCAGAAATACTTGTCCTGATCACAAGGTTTAATAGGGATGCCACACTGCCTGCTTTGCCCTCTTCATTTACTTTTAAACATTGGAAAGAAAAGGTTCCAGAGCATATGGTTCTTTCAACACTCCAAATAAAGCCAAAACTGACCCATTTAAGAGACAAATAAACATTCAGAATCAAAAGTTCATGAACATAATTGCTCACCAGTCCCTATTCCATTGGGAAAGTCCAGATTGACTGTTATGGCCAATATAATTGTTATAAATAAATGAGTGATATTCGCTATATTCTAACAGTGCACAAAGAGATCTAGAAAAATATAAATCTTATAAGAGGAGAGATATTTCTTCCTTGGGTAATGAAAAGTGGCAGAAAAAATGTACATAGAATATTTAAAGTACAAAGAAAATGAAAAAAATAGTTTACAATGTATTCTCTTAACTACCTTCATCAATTAAAAGATAAAACCTGCCAAAGTTGAGGAGGTAAAATTGGGTTTAGATTGAAGGATTAAGGAGTAAATTAAGGTATATAACAACTGCTGTGAGAAATTTAACAGAATCCAAAGATGCATAAAGGAACTGTTGAGCAGCAATTAAGAGTCATTTGAGTTGACTAGCAGGAATCTGAGAAAACCAATCAGCATAGTTTAGGAATTTCTCAACCATTGCTCAGGAACCTGGAAGTGGAAGCCATAATGAATTTTGTGAAAATTAATGAGGCTTAAGCTTCCATACTGGGATCTCAGAGGACTCTTTAGGAGAGAAAAATGGGAAAGAGCTTGGGAAAGAGCATCAACTAGTGCTTAGGCTAGGAGTAGGTCTGAGTATGAGTGGAGAGAGCCAAGAAATTGGGAGACTACAGACAGTAAGTCAGCTGCTACTAGTGTAGGAGTAAGGTGGCCAGAGAGGCAGTGGTGTGTAGATCGAGGCCAAAGTTAGGCAGCTGATAGTTTAAGACCCTGAAGAACAGCAGTTCTGAGTGGTGAAAATTTCCAGAGTATAACCACAGAAGCTGACATGGATGTGAAGGTCAATGATTTGTTGAGGCTGAGGAACTGAGGATCAGATAGCAGAACAGACACTAAAATAAATGTTGACTCACCCAAGTTGGTGATGAGGCAGAGATATGTTCTGAGTAGGCTACTCGATTAACTCGGCATTGTGCAATGGAACTTTTTGGAATGGTGGCAAAGTTCCATAGTTGTACTGTTCAATCTGGGTAATGTTTGGCGCTGAAGACTTGAAATGTGACTAGTATAACTGAGGGACTGAATCTTAAATTTTAATTAATTTTAAATAAATATACCTTTAGCCACCTGTGGCCAGTGGCTATTATATTGGACCACAGCATCCAGGGAGTATAACATATTCCCTTTATTTATTAGTCTATTTTGAATGAATATAATAACACTTTATGTAAAATGAGAGAATCTTACCAAGAATAGAATTTTCCCCCTTCTACTCTTGGATGATATTGTTGTTATATAGTTTAATTCTTCATATTTAATCAGCACTCTATCTTATTTTGCTTTAAACAGTCCATAATCTTTAAGAGAAATTAAGAAAATAGCTTTCTATATATACTTTCAGTGTAAGCCTTTGCTATTATTTTCTAGTAGATAAAACTTTTTTTTCTGGTATAATTTCCTGTTAGTAAGAACAACACTTGCTTCATTTAGTGCTCCTTTTAGTGCAATGCTGTGGATAACAAACTCTCTTCTCTATGTTTCAAACTATTTCAGTTTGCTTTTATCTTAGATGTTTATTTTTGCTCAACATAGAATGTCAGTCTCTATTAATGTGATACAATTATTGATATAACCTATTTGTTTTCTTGCTTATGCTTCTCTGTTAGCTTCTGTTTCTGTGTTATTTTCTATTTCTCTGTTCCACTTTAAACTAATTGAGTATATTTTAGAATACTATTTCATCTGTTGTCTTTGTGGGAAGGATTTTAACTAAAATTTAATATGTAATAAAGGTAGAAGTATTTGGATGCTCTTTTCTTGAGTGAGCATTGGTTATTTTTGCTTTTCAAATAATTTATTCATTTCATACATATTTTCAATTTTATTGGCCTGAGGTTATATGTAATACGCTTATTACCTTTATTTTTCTTAATATGTCATAACTTATTTCAAATGTATATATCAGCCAATTTTTATGGTTACAAATCCAGTAAGCATTATCTTGAAAGTCAGAAGCAAGTCAAGAACATAGGAAGCTGTGCATGGTGGCTCACACTTATAATCTCAGTACTTGGGAGGCTGAGACAGGAGGATTGCAGGTTCATGGCCAGCCTCAGCCACTCAATGAGGTCCTCTGCAACTTAGTGAGATTCTGTTTTAAAATAAAGAATAAAAAATAGGGCTGAGGATGTAGCTTGGAGGCAGAATGCCCCTGGATTCAATCCCCGGTACTGAAAGCAAAAACAAAAACAAAAACAAAACAAAACAAAAATCATATCACTGCTATAACTTAACATTGTTCTGGATATTTTATCCAATACATTTAGAAGTAGAAAGATATTAGAGTCACAGAAATGATAAAGATTGCCATTATTTTCTGAAAATGATTGTTCACATAGAAAAATATCTGTAAGTAAAAATTTACTAAGTCATTTCAGAACAGTACCTCTTGTGGACACCAGATTTCTTAGGGTCTAGGTCAGGGTGTTCTTCCCTGAATCAAGCCAGTTTTCTTCAAACTTCTCTTTCTCCTGAAAATATTTCTGCTTTATCTGCTTTGGGAACTGCTTATATTTCTGAGAGAGGATCTCAGTCAGTTCCTGGTTGCCCAGCTCAGGATAGAATTGGGAGAACTGGGGCCACTTTTCCTTGTAAAAGCAGATGTAAGTAGTCAGGGGCTTCTTTAGGAAGTCTGGAGGACTCTTGCATATTTTGCTTTTGGAGAAATCTTTTTTTTTTTTTTTCGGTACTGGGGATTGAACTCAGGGGCATTCTACCTCCGAGCTATGCCCCCAGCCCTATTTTTTATTCTTTATTTTGAAACCGAGTCTCACTAAGTTGCGGAGTGCCTCACTAAGTAGCTGAGGCTGGCCGCGAACCCGGATCCTCTGGTCTCAGCCTCCCGAATGCTGGGATTACAAGCGTGCGCCACCACGCCCGGCTGGAGAAATCTTTAACATGTTTTTTGGCTTCCACAACTAATTCTTCCAAAGTGTGGAACTTCCTCAATTTGCAAGAAAACTTGAACCATTTGCGTTTGCACATGTCTCCAGAAAAACGCTGAGAAGCTATTTTCCCTCAGCCCAGACGTGACTGAGTTATTTTGAATGTTCCCCTATCATTGGACACGATATTATTCTTCATAGATTCCTGTAACCTCGGAATGTTTTCCTTGGACCAGCAGTCCTGGCTCTGAAGTGATGCTATTTTGAACTTGATCTTTGAGCCAAAGTTTCAATGGTACAAATGCCCCAACAAGAGCTCAAACTACATCACACTCAAAATTCAGCAGACAAGTTGTTTTTATAAATCGCACGGTGCATTTGATCTGTATTTCTTGTATATGCTGCAGTGGGAGTATTCAAAATCTCCACCTCCCAGCCAGCCTCCTGCCCCGCCTCCTGCCCCACCTCAGCCGAGCCTATCTGAAGCACAACTGAGTAAGACAAATGCGGGCCTCTCACTCAACAAGCATCAGTAACACAAAGGTCCCAAGACTCTGCAGTTGGTCTCCTCAGTGCTCACAGCAAAGTCAGCCCAACTGGCTCAGGGCTTCTCTGGACAGCAGCTGGAACTTCTGAAGCTTCCATAGTCTGGCCAACTCCAAGTGCCTAGCAGAAGCCTCAAATCGTCCCCATCTGGTCGAATCAGCATCAGCTGAGCAGATGTAGAAAAGTTAAAACTTCATCTCTTAAGTTCAAACAATGGTGTTACTGCAGACACATTGAGAAATGACGTGAGATGACTCTGAACTACTGAGGCAGCGCTTTCTTCACTCGATATAAAAAGCTTCCCTGAACTCCTCCAGTTCTCTTGTGGGTCTTCCAAACACGTGGCTACAAAAATTAAGGGGATTTTTCTTGATCGTCCTCTTCTAGCCCTTGCCAGTTGCTTTTTATTCCCTTTTATGATCTTTCTAAAGTTGATAGTTTAGCAATTAGTATATTCACAATTCAGTGGTTAGTATAATCCAGTGATTAGATATGTTCAGTCGTCAGCATAATCAGTTTGAGAGTATTTTCTTCACCTCAAAAAGTGGCAAAAATACATGTTTTTAGCTCGTTTTTCAAAGGATTTAATAATAAACAGAAGACTGTTCTTTAATTCTGAGCAATATGGCAGTGCTATCTTTAGATCTCCAGAAGATGGTACTGTTGCTACACACAGGAAGAGAGAATCTGTAAACAGAAAAATAGCTGTTTAAACTTAATTTTTATAATTTTGATCAGATTGGGTTTTCCAAAATATATTCTAAAATACAGTGATTTCTTTGATAATCAAAGCGATAAGTTAGTAAATACATTAGATCTTAGTGGGTTAAACAAAGTTAAGCAGGTTACCACAGGACTTCACAGAACTTTGAATATGATGATAGAAAATGTGAATCAAAGATGATTTAAGCATATCTTAAGTTATTTCACCATGAAATCCCCTTTTCACAGAATATATTTAAGAATTTTTCTGTGGAACATATTTAGGAAAAACAAGTTTAAAGGAATTCAAACCCAATGTAATTATGATTTTAAAATGTTTTCATAGGAGAAAACTTTTGCTATATACATATATGATGTATGTTTTATATGCATATAAATATATATTTGTGTTTTATATGCATATATATTATGTGGTTTTTATTTGTGTGAAAATAATATATTGTTCAATCAGAAATCTAGACTAATAATTTACTAAATGAAGTAGAAAGTAGTGATAAGCAATAAATTGATAGATTGTAACTCTGAAGACAAGTTCTTTTTTTCTTGCTCTTTGAATGAATGAAATATTAAGTGCCCCATTTTGACTGTATTTCTATTTTTCCTTTGGTTTTATGTAATTTATGGTTTATTAAGATGGTTACTAGAAGCCAGGCATGGTGGCACATGCTTGTAATCCCAGTACTTGGGAGGCTGAACCCAGGGAATTCTATTTCTGAGCTGCACCCCCAGCCCTATTTTTTATTCTTTACTACCTTCCATAACTCCCATTTCCTTATTTGTTTTTTTCTTTCATTTTTATTATTTTAATTTTTGTTTATATACTTTATTTTATTTATTTTTTTATTTTTGTGGCACTGGGGATTGGACCCAGGGATATTCTATCTCTGGGCTTCATGCTTAGTCCTACTTTATTTTTAGTACTGGGGATGGAACCCAGGGGCTTTCTACTTCCAAGCTACACCCCCGGAACTATCTAATTTTTTATTTGGAAACAAGGTCTCACTAAGTTGCTGAGGCTGGCTGGGAACCTGCAATCTTCCTGTCTCAGCCTCCTATGTACTGAGATTATAAGTGTGCGTCACCACACCTGGCTTATTTACAAACTTTATTATATGTATAACTGAAGCTGTTTTTCCTTGAATGTTTTCTTGTCTTTATTTCTAGAATGATTTTTATCATCAATTTTGTTCCAGGGCTCGGTCAATTCTGATTTGATGTTATTCTGGGTATTTTTTATTTATATTTTAGAATTTTAAATATATTCAGCGTTTTTTTTTTAGTATCTGGAAGTGCTTATGGAAATTTTATTTAGCTCAGTACATTTTGTTATATATATATATTTTTCTCTGCTTTGTGGTTTTTTGGGAACAATTTTCCTCATTTGAAATGTTTTTTGTTTTTAATTTTCTGTTTTCAATTACAGTAACATAGTGTAAGTGTCTTTTTTTTTTCTGTTAATTTTAGAATGTCTTATATTTTTGTAGGCCAGCGATAAACCTGCATGTAGAAAGGGATGAATTTGATGGTTTACTAGATTTCTTAGCTCATGAGTGCCCTCTTCTGTATGGATGAGGGTGCACTTTTTTTTTTAAGATCAATGGGATAATAATAGATGTTTCTTCTGAGTTTTATTTTTTGTTTGTTTGTTTGTTTGTGTCTGTAGAACCTTTAAATTTTACCTCCTCTTTCTTTCCCCCTTACCTTAAAAATCCAAAGGAACTTTCCCCCTTCCAATTCCTTCTCATTTTTGTGCAGAATGGATGCAACTCCCAAACTCTGGTTGAATTTTCCACAGCCAGAACTGATCTTCCAAGGTCAGATTTATTCTCAGCACCCTCAGGGTGGGCCTCATAGTGATGATTCCTGTTAATTTAGCCAACATCCTGTGGCTTTTTCCTGTCTTATAGGCAGTTTCCATCTAGCCTGCTGCTCTGAAGGAGGCTCCAGAGATGACTTAGCTGGTTTCTGAAGGTTTACTTTCCTAGTTACATGCAAACTGAGCTACTATTTCATTTCACAGTTATGCCATGGGCATGGATTGTTGTGGTTTTGCTCATTTTCTTTAATCTTTGTGACATTCTGAAGATGTGGGGAGACTCTATTTCAGATGTCCCATCATCCTACGAATTTCCTAAAGCAGACAGTTTTATCTTTTGGACGAATATTATTAAATAAGTCTTTCTGTTTTTTTCTGATGGTAATTAGCAATTTCTTTTAATTTTTTTTATCAGTGCATTGTAATCATACATCTTTATTAGGTACAAGCTGGTAAAGGCATACATGCACACATTAGTCTTTCTGTTTTGAGTTAGTTTCTTCTTTCCTTTCCTTTCCTTTCCTTTCCTTTCCTTTCCTTTGCTTTCCTTTCCTTTCCTTTCCTTTGCTTTCCTTTCCTTTCCTTTCCTTTTCCAGTACTGGGGATTGAACCCAGGGACATTCTACCTCCGACTTACATCCCCAGCCCTATTTTTTATTCTTCATTTTGAAACAGGGTCTCACTAAGTTGTGGAGTGCCTCACTAAGTAGCTGAGGTTGGCCGTGAGCCTGTGATTCCCAAGTACTGGGATTACAAGTATGTGCTACCATGGCCGGCTGCAAATTTCTTCTTTATTATTTCTACATATTGATCTTAGCTATGTCTTCTGAGACAATGTAGAGTAATTCAAATTTCTCTTCTAAAACAGAAGCTGTCTCCCAGCTGTAAAAATCTTCCTTTTTTGGAATAATCATCAATAGATGATTGCCGGGCGTGGTGGCGCACGCTTGTAATCCCAGCATTCCGGAGGCTGAGACCAGAGGATCCGGGTTCATGGCCAGCCTCAGCTACCTAGTGAGGCACTCTGCAACTTGGTGAGACTCGGTTTCAAAATAAAGAATAAAAAATAGGGCTGGGGGTGTAGCTCGGAGGTAGAATGCCCCTGAGTTCAATCCCCAGTACCAAAAAAAAAAAAAAAAAAAAAAAAAAAAAATAGACCCTTCAACCATTATTCATATGATAAAGTTTCAAGTTACCTATTCCTGATCACTCTCTTTATCAAAGATGCCAATGTACCAGGTACATTGCTTTCTATAGTGTATTTACTAGCATAACTTCAGAATATTATAACCATCAGAAGAAGCTAACAATACCAATTCAAAAATTTGCTCTTAGAACAATTACTTTTAGCTCAAAATAAAGTGACTTATGCAAAGAAAAATAAAAGGAAATTGAAAATGGGAACAAACTATGTTTTTATATTTTGTTTTCCACAAAGGACACTCATCAGTTGGCTCATCCACAAACACAGCAAGTATTTTTCAGACTGGAAGAACAGCTAATGTGTCTACATGTTTCTGAACAAATGTAGCAAGTAAAATGTAAAATAGCCTGAATGAATATGCATACTTATGAGTCTCTTCGTTTGGAGCCCAGGAATATAAAATGAATGCTGATGGAGTAAAAGAATGCTGCTTTGCTTTTCTTATTTATGTGGCCCTGACAGGGTTATACCTTTTGATGTAGTGATGGAAACAAATCCTAGGGTTGCTAGAGATTCAAATGTGAGGCATAGTATATTTAGGGAGTTCAAATAGGAAGATGATAAGAGAATTGGGGAAATTGGGCGAGGAGTGGAAGTTGAGACAATGAAAGCTCTGAGGGGGTAAAGATTTTAGTTAATTTTATTTATTGCCATATGGCCAACATCTGGGAGGGTTACTGGTATATGATAAGTGGTCAAAAAATAATTGTAAATAAAAGATTAGTCCAGTGTTTTAATGTTTATTGTTATTTTTGCAAATGATGTTTATGTATATTTGCTGTATTATTTATCTTTCTTAGACAAAACTAAGTAGAAAAAGCACATCGCTTGTGAGACATGTTAAACATAGATAAATTAACAGTAGAGTGAATATGGGGTTGATAAGAATTTTCTGACCAACTTCAGTGGTGGTTATTGGTGAAAACCCAAATGATTTTAGACTGAAGCTAAAGAATGCTTTTCCCTTGTATGACTTCCCCACCCCGACTTCCATATGTTCTCGTGTGTGTGGGTGTGGAGGATGTGGTACAGAGGATGGAACCCAGAGACATTTTTGAACTCCAAGGTATACCCCCAGGACTTTTTGATCTTTGGTTTTGAAACAGGGTCTCACTGGGTTACTGAAAGTCTCACGAAGTTGCTAAAGTTGGTCTTGAACCTGCAGTCCTCCTGTCTCAGCCTCCCAAGTACTGGGATTATAGGCATGTACCACCATGCCCAGCTATGTTTTCATGTTTATATTAAAGAGCAAAGAAACATACCTTTAGCTTTGGGTACCGAAAGAAAGATAAACTTAAGGCAAATACATTAATATTCTAAATTGTAGCCATATGAACAGTTAGTGAGCAAAAGAAAAAATATAAGCATCACTATGCTTCCCTTCACAAATTGAAATAATAATATAGAAACTCTTTCATACTGTCAGTAATTTCTAGTTTATGCATTCCTCACATTATCTTATTAAATACTTTGGAAATGGTATACACAGTGTGAGACTCATCAAGATTAAGCAGCTTCTTCATAGACACCCAGGTAATGACAGAGCTGGTGGCGAAACCCATATGTTCTTTATTCATCGGAACATTGCATTTTAGGAAAACACAGTTTAATTCATCTTTAGCATCAGTGCTCAAATCCTCCCAGACATAGGACTTATGGCCTTGTGGTAGAAGCAGTGGGCTAATAAAAAAAAAAAAGTATGTACATACAAGACACACACATGTATAGCCATATACATGTATGTGGACATACAAATACCCATGTCATAATTTGGCTATTGTGAATTGTGCTGCTATGAACATGCTCTAGAGTATAATTTGAAGTCAGGAAATGTGATGCCTCCTGCATGGTGCCACAGCTCCTTAACAGTTGGATCAAGAGCAAGGCTCGGTCCGGTGGAATACTCCAAGGCAGACGCTTCCAAGAAAGGATACGTGGCATATCCTGCTTTACATTATAGTATATTCTGGGAACATTGGGTACTTCAAGTCTTGTTTTTACACTTATTTTTAAAGAAAGTTTCTTAAAAAACAGGTGGTGGACAGTCGGATAACAACCTCTTTTTTTTTTTTTTTTTTTTAGTACTGGGGATTGAACTCAGGGGCATTCTACCTCCGAGCTATACCCCCAGCCCTATTTTTTACTTTTTATTTTGAAACCAGGTCTCACTAAGTTGTAGAGTGTCTCACTAGATAGCTGAGGCTGGCTACGAACCCGGATCCTCTGGTCTCAGCCTCCCGAATGCTGGGATTACAAGCGTGCGCCACCAAGCCCGGCTAACAACCTCTTGATGTTAGCTAAAAAACAGTGCCTTCAGACAAACAATGTAAGAATTCTCTGATCACTTACAAACATTAGTCAGGAAACAGGCTCTGTAAGGTAATTCGGATATAGTTACTAATCAACCTTATATTCTCCCTCAGCACACAGATATAGAAAACAAAATAGCTAAGCCAAAGAGATTTAGGTCTACAATCATATCTATGGGTAAAGAAGGCTATACGAATGTGGGTATCTGATACCCCTTTATAGGGTCTAGGGTCAAAGCACAGACAGCCTTTTCCAACTCTCTAGAGCATTACAGGACACATTAATAAAGACAGTCTACAGTTGACAAAACAACAGGTGGTAGCCGGGCGTGGTGGCACACGCTTGTAATCCCAGCATTCGGGAGGCTGAGACCGGAGGATCCGGGTTCGAGGTCAGCCTTAGCTACCTAGTGAGGCACTCCGCAACTTAGCGAGACTCGGTTTCAAAATAAAGAATAAAAAATAGGCCTGGGGGTATAGCTCAGAGGTAGAATGCCCCTGAGTTCAATTCCCAGTACCGCAAAAAAACAAAAAACAAAAAACAAAAACAACAACAACAAAAAACAGGTGGTTTACAAAAAACTCCCTAGCTTAGACCAATGTATACAGGCCTATTCCTCATTAATCTTTAACACTGCTTTGTACCAGAGTCAAAATAAAATCATTATATACTGATGTAAAAACCTTTAGAAAAACAAGTTTGCTATCGTCAAACTGTCAGATAAACTTTCCTGTTCTATGTGCTTCACTGCTGTATGAAAAGTATAAAAACAGCTGCTTGTGAACAATAAAGTAGATACGCTTCATCACTACATTTGGTGTGCGTATTCTCACGACCTCATCTCATTCCCCACCTGTCGATGGACCTCCAACTCCTGCTAGGGCTGGACCCTGGCAGCATGGTTCTTTTTTTTTTTTGGCGGTACTGGGGATTGAACTCAGGGGCATTCTACCTCCGAGCTATACCCCCAGCCCTATTTTTTATTCTTTATTTTGAAACCGAGTCTCATTAAGTTGCGGAGTGCCTCACTAGGTAGCTGAGGCTGGCCGCGAACCCGGATCCTCACGTCTCAGCCTCCCGAATGCTGGTATTACAAGCGTGCGCCACCACGCCCGGCTGGCAGCATGGTTCTTATTGCTGAAAATTGCTTTGGCTATTCTGGGTCTTTTGCTTCTCTATATAAAATTTATGACTCATTTTTCTAGGCCTGTGAAGAATGACATTGGTATATTTTGAAAAGGATTACATTCATTCTGTAGATCACTTTTGGTAGAATGGTCATTTTGATAATATTTAGTCTGCCTATCCAAGAGCAAGGGAGATGTTTCCATCTTCCAAGATCTTATTCAATTTCTTTCTTTAGTATTTTATAATTTTCACTGTAGAGGTCTTTTACCTCTTTGATAGGTTTATTCCTAAGCATTTTCTTGTTTTTGAGTTTATTGTGAATAGAATTGTTTTCTGGATTTCTTTTTCAGTGGATTCATGGTTGACATATAGAAAAGCTACTGATTTTTTTTAGATTGATTTTGAATCCCGCTATTCTGCTGAATTTGTGAATGAGCTCTAGGTGTCTTTTGATTGAGGTTTTTTTTTTTTTTTTTTTTTTTGGTCTTCTAAATATAGGTTTATGTCATATGCAAATAGAGATAATTTTAATTCTTTTTTTCTATTTGAATTCCTTTGACAGCCTTCTCTTGTTTTACTGCTTTGGCAAGAGTCTCAAGGACTATAATGAAAAGGAGTGGTGATAGTGGACATCCTGGTCTCATTCCTGATTTTTAAGGGGAATTCCTGCCATTTTTCTCCATTCAATATGATGTTGGCTTTGGGTTTATTGTATATTGCCTTAATGATGTTGAGGTAGGTTCTTTCTATTCTAATTTTCTTTAGTGTTTTTAACATGAATGGGTGTTAGATTTTGTCAAATGCTTTTTCAGCATCTATTGAGATGATCCTGCAATTTTTGTTCTTAGTTCTATTTATGTGGTGAATAACATGTATTGATATGCTTATGTCGAACCAGCCTTGCATTCCTAGAATGAAACAAACTTGTTCATGGCGTACAATTTTCATGATGTGGTTTTGAATGCACAGGGCTAGTATTTTGTATAGAATTTTTGCATTCATGTTCCTCAGTGATATTGGTCTATAAATTCCCTTTCTTGATGGATCTTTATTTGGTTTTAGTATTAAGGTGATACTGGCCTCATGGAAGGAGTTTGGAAGAATTCTATCTTTTTCAATTTCATGGAATAACTTGTGAAGTATTGGGTTTAGTCTTCTGAAAGGTTTTGTAGAATTCAGGAGAATCCTTCTGGACCTGGGCTTTTCTTTGATGGAAGGCTTTTTATTGCTGCTTCTATGTCTTTGCTTGCTATTGGTCAGTTTAGGTTTTCCTATATCTTCTTGGTTCAATTTAGGTAGGTTGTATGTATCTAGAAGTATTTCAATTTCCTCCATGTTTTCCAGTTTATTGGAATATAAATTTTCAAAATAGTTTCTAATGATCCTCTAGATTTCTCCACTGTCTGTGGTGATGTCTCCTTTTTCATTTCTGATTTTAATAATTTGGGTTGATTCTCTCTTTCTTTTCTTAGGTTGGCTAAGGGTTGTCAATCTTGTTAATCATTTTAAAGAATGAGCATTTTGTTGTGTTGATCCTTTGTATTTTTGTTCTCTATTTCATTGATTTCTGTTCTGATTTTAATTACCTCCTGCCTTCTTCTGGTTTTGGGATTAAACTGTTCCTGTTTTTCTAGGTCCTTGAGGGGTGTCATTAGATTGTTTATTTGGTGACTTTCTGTTTTTTTTTTTTTTATGTGGGTATGCAGGGTTATAAATTTTCCCCTTAAAACCACCTTCAAAATGTCCCATAAATTTTGATATGTCATGTCTCTATTTTCATTTAATTCTAGGAATACTTTTATTTCTCCTCTTATTTCATTTCTGATCCAATCCTCATTCAAGATTGTATAATTCAATCTCCATGTATTTAGGTAATTTCTTTTGGTCTTCCTGTTGTTGATTTCTACTTTCATTACATTGTGATCTGAGAAGATGCAGGGAATTATATTACATTTTTTGAATTTGCTGGTACTTGCTTTGAGGCCCAGGATGTGGTCTATTTTGGAGAAGGTTTTGTGAGCAGCTGAATGCAAGAATGTGTATTCAGCTGTTGTCGGTTGAAATATTCTGTATATGTCTATTAGGTCCATTTGGTTTATATTGTTCTTTGGATCTGAAGAGTCTTTACTCATTTTTTTCCCAGAAGACTGATCTAGTAGTGTAAGTGGTGTGTTGAAGTCTCCTAATATTATTGCATTTAGACCTATTTTAGGCCTCATGTTCTGAAGAGTTTGTTTGATAAAAGTGGTTGCACTCACATTTTGGGCATAAATGCTTACTATCATTATATCTTCTTGTTGGATTGTTCCTTTTATCAATAAAAAGTGACCCACTGTGTCTCTTCTGATATGTTTTAGCTTACAGTCTGTTTTGTCAGATATAAGCATTGCTGTCCTTGCTTGTTTTCAGTCTCCATTTGCATGGTATATCTTTTTCCATCCTTTCACCTTTAGCATACAGATATCTTTGACTGTAAGGTGAGTTTCTTGAAAGTAGTATATAGCTGAATTATCTTCTTTAATCTGCACTGCCAGTCTATGCCTTTTAATTGGGAAGTTAAGACCTTTGACATGTTATTAGTGGGATATGAATTTTGTTTCCTGTCATTTTGAGTCCTAGTTTCAATTTGGTGCAGTGTTATTTCTTCTTTGCTTAGTTCCTCATCTGGTAGAGTTTGCCCCTCCTCTCCTCTGGTTCTGGTATCTTCTTCTTCTTTTTCTTCTTTGTGTTTTATTTCTTTAAGTATTTTCTCTAGTCCTGGCTTGGTATCCATGAATTCTTTTAATTTCTGCTTGTCTTGGAACATTTTTATTTCTCCATGTGTGTGTGTGTGTGGGAGGGTATTGGAGTGGAACCCAGGGACCTTCTACATCCAGGCTATACTCTCAGCTGAATTTTATTTCTTATTTGGAAACAGTGTCTCACTAAGTTGATGAGAGTCTCTCTACTTGCTGAGGCTGACCTCAAACCTGTGATCCTCCTATCTCAGTCTCTCAACTACTGGGATTATAGGCATGTGCCACCATGCCTGGCTTTCTTCATCAATTTTGAATGATATCTTTGCTGGATATAGCAGTCTTAGTTAGAAGCTGTTTTCTTCCAGAGTCTGGAGTACATCATAACAGCCTGTTCTGAGTTTCATGACTTGGGTTGAGAAGTCTGGAGTGATTCTTATTATTTTGCCCCTGAATGTCACCTGTTCTTTTGTTCTCACTGCTTTTAAGATTCTTTGAACTCAGGGGAATTCTACCTCTGAGCTATACCCCCAGCCCTATTTTTTATTCTTTATTTTGAAACAGGGTCTCACTAAGTTGCGGAGTGCCTCACTAAGTAGCTGAGGCTGGCTGCGAACCTGGATCCTCTGGTCTCAGCCTCCCAAATGCTGGGATTACAAGCGTGCGCCACCATGGCCAGCTTTAAGATTCTTTCCTTGGTTTCTATGTTAGTAATTTTGATTATAATGTGGCATGGGGAAGTCCTTCTTTGATCTTGTCTTGGTGTTCCAAATGGCGAATGTCCAAGTTTTTTCTTTTTATTTTGCAGAACTGGGGATTGAACCTAGGGGCATTCTACTTCTGAGCTATACCCCCAGCCCTATTTTCCATTCTTTATTTTGAAACAGGGTCTCACTAAGTTGTGGAGGCCTCATTAAGTAGCTGAGTCTTGAGAAATTATTTGATATTATTTGTCTGAAGAGGTTTCTGATACCCTTGGTTTGTGCCTCCAGACTTTCTTCAATGCCTTTTATCTATAAGTTAGGTCATATCATATTATCTCACATTTGTTGAATGTTCAGGTCCTGTTGTTGTATTGTCTTCTCTATATTGTTGACTGTATTTTCAATTTTGAATGAACTGTCTTCCAAGAGTGATGCTTTGTTTTCCATGTGATCTAGCCTGCCAGAGATGGTTTCTATTGTGGTCTTTAATTCATTTATGGACTCCTTCATTTTGCTCAAAGGCTCTTTTTGGTTCTTACTTAGGGCCTCAGTTTCTCTACTGATATACTCTTTCATTTTATGTACACTTTCTTTGAGGTCTTTGATCATAGTGAAGATCAAAATTCAGAATTCTCCTTCTGACATTTCCTGTAGGTCAATATTGGTGATCTCCCTTGTTGAGTTGTGGAATTTTATTGTTTCCTCACTCTTCTTCATTCTCATGTTTTCAGAGTTCTCAGGTTTGTATTTCTATTGTCTTGGCATCTTCTTCCTCTGTGTGTGTGTCCTGTGTCTATTTGTTATTGCTTTATAAGGCCTATGCTGGGGTATATATTTGCCTCTACAAATCTGTCTCTTACAATCAATTTTTTTTAGTTCTTAGTGCTGGCCAACAGGAGTCTCTGATTATCTGCAAGCCACCATGTTCTCCAGGTCCAAACTCTGTAGGTTTAGAGACTATGATGTTCTGTCCAGAGCCTGCTGCCTGCTGGTTGGGATTTAATGCCCTACAAACACCACCACTGCTCTGCTGATTGTGAACCTGTTAAAGTGCAGAGCACTGACCTCTCTGTGGCCAGTGGGCTGAAGCTTATCTGGTCCAGCAGTTACAATGTTCTGAGCTTGTGGCCTGGCTCACTGAGCTCTGATGGCCCAGGGACCTTGTCGCTGATCTGCTGGTAGGATCTCGTGGAGCACTGTCAGTCACTGGCATACATGAATGCTAGGCACAAACTCTGCTAGTGGAGAGAGGATTGAGTTTCCAGCCTGTAGCTGTGGTCATGTGAATCCCTGCCAGCCCCTGGCCTCCCTGCTTTCAGGGCCCAAGCTCTGGCAGGAAAAGATTGTACTATTCTGAGCCTGGGGCTTGGATGGCTCAGTTATTTGGCTCCAGGGACATCACTGCTGCTCTGGGCAGTTGTGACCACATGAACCCTTATTGGCCTCTGGTGTTAATGCTAGTGGTGACAAAACATGGTCAGGCATGAATTTATAGCTTTCTTACCCTGCAACTCTGTAGGCTGAGTTATTTCATCCTAACGACACCATTGCTGGCTATCTTGGGGTGATCTCTGGAAACCCTGAAAAGGCAAGGGGAGTTGTGGACACTAGGTCTCTTCCACATCAATGTCCCTAGGGACTCTCTGCTACTTCATGTTTCTGCTCTGTCCCCTGCATCCCCCAACCCCACCTTAGCAGAGGTGATTTGCAAACTCACAGACCTGGCAAGTCTATTTGTTGCCATGCAAGTCCTTGTGGCCATGCAGGGTGGTTTCTTGCTGAGGCATCTTGTTAACTAATGGTCTTGGGTCCTTGCAGGCAGAGATGAGTTCTGCTGCAGCCGCAGAATCGAGCTGGGCCTCTGGGTAGTTGGGTCTTTGTTGAGCATGGAGAGAAAGATGTGACTGCTTTTGATAATGGTCTGTAGTTATTGGCTTGACAAAGTTCTGCTGCTGCTTCTTTGCTGGAGTTTGTCTCTCATCGCCCTGGTTCAGCAGCAGCCAGCCCTGCATGGGCTTGACAAGTTGGCACTGCCCATGCTCTTTGCTCACCAGGCAAGGCTCAGGGAGCTCCTTGTAGTCCTCTGCTCTCTCTGCTGTCTCTGATTTCAACGTGCTTTAACTGTTCATTGTTCATGTTGCTTTCTGGCTGATTTTCTTCCCTTACCAAGAAGCAGTCTTCCTGCTGGTTCAGTTTCAAGTCTCAGAGCAGCTGAAACACACTGTCTCCCTCTATTTCTCCATTTTTAACCTTCCCATTCTTTTTTGTTATCCCTGAGATAGTGTGGCCTGCCTGGTAGAGTACTTAGAGACTATCATGTATCAAATCATTTCTTACTATGGTAATGACTTTAAAATAAATCAGAACCTAGCTTGGTGGTACAGTTCTTAATCCCAGTACTTGAGAGGCTGAGACAGGAGGATCCCAGGCTCAAGACCAGCATGCAGTAATTTAGTGATATCCTATTTCACAATAAAACTAAATAGGGCTGGTGGTATAACTCAGAGGTAGAACACCCTTGATTTCAGTCACCAGTCCCTCCCTCCCCACATAAAATAAATATGAGGAGATTCAAGTTTTAATCCATGATAAGGTCACTTTATTTGACTTGCCTCCCAGTATTTCCTTTGGAGAAATAAAAGTGGAATCTTAGCTGCAAACCCTGCTAGGGCAGGTACCTTGTGCCATGCAGCACCCTTCATGTGTCAAAGCTGAACCCAAGCTGAAAACCTCTAAACTACACAATTCACATTCCAGGCCCAAGACTTCTAACCTGACACTTTCACCTACAGGCCAGACAGCCTTTCAAAATACTGAGGTCAATTGCAGAATATAGCTAAAAGGCAAAGAATTCCAGAGTTACAACATTCTATCAAGCTCCTTAACACAGAAGTCAAAGTTCCTACAAATTATTTATTCAAATGACACAGAGAAAAGGGTTGCCTGAATTTACCCAAATACTCTTCTCATTTGAAAACTTTGATTTGCTTTGGTTGACTCAGATATTAATTGAGAGGAACAAAATCAAACTGCTTGATTTAAAGAAAATATTTAAGGAAACATTTAATATACACATTATTATTCTTACTTTTAAAAGGAAATGGTAAATTTTAAAATACTTTGAAAAAGAAAAGCTTCATGAGATTTGTTAATATTTGTTCTTAAATGTGATAAAAGCAACAAAATTTTCTATTATGGATTTCATGCAATTCCCCCTTTTCTTTCTATTTCATTAGCATGAAATATGCAATATGAATTTCAAATTAGGATGCTTTGCCATCAGAGGTATATAACTACAATTCACAGAAGAGTGACTCATAAACAGTGCTGAATCATGTAGTCATAATGCAGCATCCACAGCCAATCTCTCTATTCTAAACTCACAGTAAAAGGATTTGCAGCTATTTGAACACCAGCTGGTGGTCCATTCTGAAAACTCTAAATAATAGAAGCATCCATAAATGACTCATGTTGCCTTTGTTCCCTTTGTTTGGTGTTCTTCCTGGGAAGGCAGGGCGTTACTATTTATTTAAATCAGTTCATGATCATTGATTGTGGCAAATATGTTTGGCTGAAGTGAAGTGTAGTTGGCCCCAAGAGAGACATCAGAGATTAACCTCTGCCACTAATTATGTTCTTAAGTTACATTTTTAGCTGAAAGCTAAAACATAGATACTTAGTATGAAATTAATAGATGGTATGTATGGGTGTGAAAATCAAAAGAAAGTGTTTATGTATGTATGTGTATGTGTTTATTCTTCTCTTTTTTTGGGGCATTGGGGATTGATCCAGGGGTATTCTTCCTCTGAGATACACCCTAACCCTCTTTTATTTATTTTTTAAAATTTTGAAACAGAGTCTAAGTTGTGAAGGGCCTCACTAAGTTGCTGAGGCTGTCCTCGAACCTGCAATCCTCTTGTCTCAGCCTCCCAAGAACTGGGATTACAAGTGTGAGCCATCATGCTCAGCTTGTGTTTATTCATTTCTAGGGGAATTGTAAAAAAAATTGGGCAAGGCTGAGTTATCCAGACAAAACATCACCACCGAAGATCCCAAGAGCTCTCGTTAACACTGCACATCGTGTGCTGACAAAACATATAGGGAGAAGACTACTAAAGGACCCATCAAAATACCTTTGGAATGAATCAATGAATTCAGTAGAGTTGCAGGACGCACAGTTTGATCCACTCAGGTTTTGCTTATAAGTGTCATTAGAAGGAATCAGAATGTATTTCAGACTAGGGGTGATTTAACTATGACTGAGGCAGTACACAACACCCCAAATGGTAAGACATACCAGGCTGGCTAGTGCCCTGTGAATGCCCCAGGAATTATTCCCTCTAGTCTTTTCTTCTGGTTCTTTTTCTAGTCTTGGGTAGTTTCCCCCCTCCATGCACTGATCCGTGTATAGATAGTTCACCTCTTTGGTTAAATTTACCTCTATTTTATTTCTGTCACTATTTTAAGTAATTTTTTCTTGATTTCTTCTTTTATACTTTGCTAATAGTGTGCAGAAACATGGCCACTAATGGCATTTGATGAATTCTGCAGGGTTGTCTTGGATGGTTATGGCTGCTGAGGTCCTCCCAATCTTTTTCTCTCAATGGGAGAGTTGTGCCTAAGGGGATGTCATGGGCCCACTTGTGGTGGTGATGGTATTAGCACTGATGAATGGCATCCTTGGAGCAGTCACCAAGCTGAGCCATGAAATACAGGCACATTTGGAGGGATAATAGCTCTGGGCCTGGGGTGCTGATGTCACTGGTGCTCATAATGCAGGCACCCCTAGGGTCTCTTTGGTAATAGAAGGTGAAGCATGGATGCTGGAGAAGGATCTATAAAGCTAAAAATGAGAACACAGGCCCATATGGGTAGCCATGGGGTTAGGGGCCTAGCAAGGCGTAGTTTTTATGAGGGTTGAGCTGGTATACAACATAGCAGAGAGTTTTGCTCTGGGGCCAGAGACAGTAAACTCACTCTGAGATAGCAATGGTGTTTGAGATGTGGGCAGGTCCAGGGTAGTCACAGAGCCAGGGTTTGAAGTATGGGTACTTGCAGGGGTCAGGGCACTCCCAGGCTTGGTTGAAGGAGCAGCTTCATGGGTCTTGGAAGGACACATAGCCACATCCCTCCTTCTGAGATTCCCTGGCAAAACATTCTTGGGTCTGTAGTTTGGTGTCATTAACTTTGAAGAATTCATAATCTTTTGCTTTTGAGCATTTCTACTCCAGTAGAAGCATTTCTCGACTTCATTTTTTAGAGTTTCAATTACATATTGGAATTCCAATTACATATATTTTAGATGGTTTAATATCACCCCACAGCTCTTGTATACCCTCTTCTCTTTTTATTATTTTTTTGTGTGTTTTTCCAATTCGTTTTTGGTCTATGTGTTTCAGTTTGAGTAATAGCTACTGACCTATGTTCAAGTTAACTGGTTCTTTGTTTTTTGTTTGTTTGTTTGTTTGTTATTTTTTGCGGTACTGGGGATGGAACCCAGGGGCACTCTACTTCTGAGCTACACCCCAGCCCTATTTTTTATTCTCTATTTTGAAACAGGGTCTCACTAAGTTGCAAAGGACCTCACTAAGTAGCTGAGGCTGGCTGTGAACCCAGATCCTCCAGTCTCAGCCTCACAAGTACTGGGATTACAAGCATGGTACTCCCGGCTTTAACTGATTCTTTGTTAGACTCTGCTAAGTCTATGGACAAGTGAGTCTTGAAGACATTCTTTGACTTTTATTATTATGTTGTTTCTAATATGTCCAGTCAGTTTTTCTTATTGTTTCTTTCTGCTAAAATCACCCACCTAATCTTTCATGTTGTCTACCTTTTCCATTAGAGATTTTAAAAACATTAATCATATTTATTTCAAATTCCCTGCCATAGTTTCAACAGCTGTGTCCTATCTGATCTGGTTCTGGTGATTTCTTTGTCTCCTGGTAACGTGTGTATTATTATTATTATTTTACTTTTTGTATTTCTCATAACTTTTTATTGCATGCTAGTCATCTTGTGTAGGACAGTAGAGATTGGGGTGAACAGTTTTTATGCCTAGAATAGATGTGCCTTTCCTTCCGCTAGCCCCGGAGAATTGGGAATTGGGTTAACCAGGCTGGGTTTGAAGTGTATTTTTTCCATGGTAACCTTGGTGCATTGCAGGCTTCAAAGTCCTCTATGCCCCATTCTTAGCCATAGGCCTTTCCTTTGACTTGTACTTCAGAGTGGGTCTGTCTCTACACTCTGCAGCTTTCCCAGCAGCAAAAGAGTGTTATTATCACTCATGCTTAACGACCTGATTGTGGAGGGAGGAGGCTTTCTCTACTGTTCTGATCGATTCTCAGTCTAGTCACACACTGTATCCCCAGATCTCCAACTATGGATTCTTTGTGCTCATGCCTCTCCCCCAGATCTAGCTCCAGGAATATGAGCACATATTCCTGCATAGTCAAGTTTTGTTTTGTTATATTTTCAAGCTACAATGGTTTTTACCAGTGTTCTAAGGGCAACTGTATTTGTATGACTCCCCATTTCTTCAGCCCCCACCCCCCTGCTAAGCATGATATTCTGAGGAGAAAAAGAAGAGTCTGGGTCTGTTTTATATCTTTATGTACAGCAAAGCCTGTACCTGAACAACCCTGAGAGTGAGTGCCTCCTTAAATTTTGCACCCTAGACCCCCCACCAGCAACATCCTGTGGTAGCCACCACTGTCACCTCAGGCTTGTACTTTGGGGCTCTCATCAGTCTTTTCTATGAGTATCTGGTGGGGTCTGTGGAGCAGCTGTGAAGAGCTTCACCTATATCTGTGGTCCCCAGGGCTCCATACTTTCTTACTAGCCCATACTTAGCTTCCACCAGCGTGTAAACAGCTGAATTATCCTATTGTGATGCTTCATTTGTCCCAGGTAAACAAGGGCTTATATCCCATCTCTCCCTGCTGAAATTGCTTTCTTTAGATTTCAGACTCATTAATTGGTCTATGACTTCAGCTCTATGACAGTTTTAAGAAATTAACCAGTTTTCAATCTTTTGTTTTTGTTTTTGTTAAGTTGGTAGTGACACTTTTCAGATCTCTGCATCTAGAGTAGAGCCAGTGTCTATTAGACTTCATTGTTTTTTTTTTTTTTTAACTGAAGCAAGAGATGATCTAAAGTAAGTTTGCCCAATGCAGAGAATATTACTCTGTGTATCAACAGGAAGTGGGGTGCATATATTATAGTATATATGATAGTTTCGTGATGGTTGCTTTGGATGCTTCATTCTAGGACTAAAATTCTACTCTCAGCTTCCTTCTTTCTAATCCCTTTGGATTAGGCCTGAACCCTCTACCAGCCCACTACCAGTTTTTTGATGGATGCCAACTTGAGTAATTAAGGAATACTCTGCAGGCAAAATATGATGTTCTTTCACACCTCAGTAGGTATTGAGCCTGTTCCTCTTCTGCTAAAGGGGAAACCCAGGTGGTTTTGATTTTGATTAGAATGACTGGGCTGCCTCAGGTGTGTCTGTGATGCTGTCTTAAGAGGAGACTAGTGTGTGATTCAGTGGACTGAGGGAAGATTTATCCTCCACAAGGAAGGGCACTAGCCAATCAGCTGGAGGCCCACATAGAATAAAAAGGTGGAGAAAGGGCAAATTTGTGTTTTCTTCCTGAGCAAGGGCATCCTTTTCCTCCTGTTTTTGGACATCAGAACTCCAAGTTCTCTGCCCCTCAGATTCAAAGGCTCACATCAGCCTTCCACTCCCAGCCTGGTTCCAGGGCCTTCATTTTAGGACTAAAATTCTACTCTCAGCTGCCTTCCTTCTGATCCCTTTGGATTAGGTCTGAGCCCTCTACCAGCTTTCCTCGTTCTCTAGCATATAGGTGGCCTGTTCCAGGACTTCTCCACTGTCCAAGTAAGCCAGTTCACTTAGGTAAATCCTTTTCATATCTTTCTTTATATATTCTACAGATTCCTTCTAGAGAATCCTGACTAAAATAGTTCTATTATTAACCTTATTTTATTGATGAGAAACAAAGCTCAAATAGGTTAAATTGTCCATCCGAATGATATAGTACTTAGTAGTGTACTGGTACCTCATTTTACTATAATGTTTCTCTTTATTACTTTTTAAAAATTTGTGATAAAACATATATACCAAAATCTGCCATTTTGATGATTTTTTAAGTGTATAGTTCAAACTGTTAATTATATTTACATTCCACAAACTTTTAATCTGGACACTATAATTTTACTTCAAAAATGTCATAAAATTCACACTCAGTAATAGATGTGCACTGTAAAAAAGTATGGAATGGAGAACAAAATGGAAGAAAATAGGAAACTACCTCTAATCTCCAAATCCTGGTAGAACCACTTTAAACATTTCTCTAAAAATCTTTCTAGTTTTTCTAAGCATTTAAATATTTAAATATTAAAAATTTCTTAAGTGGAAAGTAATATTTGAAACTTCTTTTAACCTACTATAATATTGTGTAAGATTATACTGGCTTTATTTAATGGCAATGTTTCATTTTTAAATTATAGTTACCTAACTTTCCCAAGTCCTTCTGAAAATATAAAACAAACTTACGTTCATTTTAAAAAAGCTAAGTTCAAGTCACAAGCTAAATTTGTTGTATTTAGTCATGATTCCAACCTCCTGAGTTTTCCTTTACCCTTCATTCTGCCCTCCATCATATTTTTATTTTTGGAACTTGTTATGGAGGGCAAAGCCCTCTTAATACATTCCACGTGTGACTTCATGCTGTTAAGGTAAACATTCATCAATTCTCTTAAGTAGCTGTCGGCATTTTTGTTTTGTTGTTAAAGGCTAGATGTAATTATTTTTGGCCTTGTGGGCAAATCAGTCTTTATCACAATTCCTTGATTCTATCATTTTAATGTTAAAAAACCAGGTGATACATGAGTTATTTGTTCATTTAAGTAAGAAGCTTAACATGGTTAGCTTTCCATAGAATTTTGCTATTATTCTTCTCAACCTTATTGGCCCAAAAGAGAAAACTGAGCCTTTTGCTAACTTGTTATGAGACAGTTAAATGATAAAAGCCATCAAGGGCTACTCAGTTCACAGAAAAATTCAAGTGTTAAAGTACAAACAAGAAAAATAAGGATGTTGTTACCTGAGTCTTAGATTATAAGACCAACCTCTTTTTGTTCTTTAATTTCAGTTATTTCAAATGTTCTATTCTTACCTCTAGCCTTTCTTCCCTTAAGAATAAAAGGCTAGATATTTGACTTGTAAAATAGTCTTTAAATTAATCATGTAGGTATGGTACTAATAATCTTTGAAATTGTAGCTGTGTATAAATTCAGAAAGCATTGCAACAGTTGAATGAGAGCAGTCCCCAGTTCTTGAAAAAAAATCCAGAGGATTCAGAGCATGTTCAGCTTAAATTGTAATATAAAAGCCTTCATTTAACTTGAAATGATTTTCTTGTTCTAGCTTCTATTTCCCTTACCTCTAGGCCCCATTGTTGCCATAACCACCCAAGGCAAGCTATACCATCTTTCTGACTAATAGAAAAAAAAAAAAGGTTGTTGATCATAAGAAGATTGCTTTCGTATTGAGGCATAACTGGAGTAGAGGGAGAAAAGATACAAAAACAAGGAAGGACTGAGTCATTTTTAGGGAATATACTTGAGTTATTAAAGGATAAAGCTAGCCTACTATTCACTTTCTTGTGAAACAAAATTGAATTCAGTGGCATTCAGGATGGGAAGCAAACTGTGATGCTACTGGTGCATAGAAATCGCTGCAAAGAAATGAAACTTTCCTCAGAGTGATGTTTTTTGGGGATTTTTTGAACGTTTGAACTTTGCTCTATACTTGTATTAATCCTAGGCAAGGGATCCCAGAGACCCTAAATTATTATGTTTACAACTCTTGTGTAGCAGAAGAGTTGTAACCTTCCAAAACAGAAGTGTATTCTAAATAAAAGGCAAAGATGTGAATCCTTAAATAACCTCTGTTACCATTAATTTTCCATGGAAAGAAAATAAGATGGTTTGGAGTGAACAAAATGATAAAATTCTAATATTTATTGATTTATTTTTATTTTAATTCTTGTTTTAATATGGAGATGTTGCAATATTCCCATTTATAGAGAACAAAATGTCCTCAGGTTTAAATGTATTTAGCCTTAAATGCCTGAGCCTGGTTTCATACAACTGAATGCTGCATTCTCTCTAACTAGGGAAACAAAACAAACAACATGCAGGTGTTTGTTTATGAGTGTGTTGTAATCTAAGAAAGAGCAGTGTTTTTACAGAAAAACAATACCTTTATGATTGCAATCTAAATGAGAGACAGGCTTATTTATCTTTTTTTTTTTTTTTTTGGCGGTACTGGGGATTGAACTCAGGGGCATTCTACCTCCAAGCTATGCCCCCAGCTCTATATTTTTTTAATTCTTTATTTTTGAAACAGGGTCTCACTAAGTTGTGGAGTGCCTCACTAGATAGCTGAGGCTGGCCACGAACCTGGATCCTCCAGTCTCAGCCTCCCGAATGCTGGGATTACAAGCATGCGCCACCACGCCTGGCTGCTTATTTATCTTAAGGCTTAGTACATCATGTTGGCATAGAAAACTTTCTTAAAAAAAAGTAGAAATAATAACTATCAATTTTAGTTTAATGCAAAGGAACCATCACCACGCTCAACCTGACTTCTCCGTTTCTAACATGTCACATATGTTGAACTACCATCTCCCCTAACCTAGGGATTTGCATCATTTTTTCAAAAGATTTTATTAAGTCTCTGTTAATGCATGCCTACAAATATTCATTTTCAGTTGGAGAGGGTCCTCAAATTTCTGGATTCAGTTTTGGCACTGAAAACCTAAATAAATGAAAAACTGTAGAGCCATGTGAGCACGCTATTGTTTGTGAGGCCTGTTACAGAGAAATGACTGCAAAGCTTTCTGACATTTATAGAAGTGTGAGTGGCCCCTCACTCCCTGCCTTCTTCTGGTACTGGTGATTGAACCCAGGGACATTCTACCTCTGAGCTAAAATTTTATTTTTATTTTGAAGTAGAGTCTAAGTTGTGGCTTTACTATGTCTTTTGCAGTATCAATGTATTGAAGGTATGAATATGCAACATTAATTATTTGCTCGTTATATTTTACTATCTCCCTATAAAAAAATGAGTCAGGCTTCTGTCAGTATTTTCATATGTCAGCACAAAACTTTCTCTCATTTCTTCTGGGTCTAATAGAAAGCCAGTTTCTTTCATAGGCCACATTATGGGGAAGTTCTCCCAAGAAGGAAAGTTAAGGAACTTTTTGTGTGTTAGCTTGCTATAGTATACAACTAGATACTATCTCTACATGTTCATTTATACCAATTCCTCTGGGTAGGTAGAAGATACAGAAGAGACAATGACAACAGATATGCAGGAGAATGAGTGTTATGTAAGGTCACTCTTATTCCTCTCTGTCTCCACTTAATTACCACTAATCCTTCCCACTAGTCAGGAACATTTCACCCCACCATGCATGGTTTTTTTGGGGGGGGGAGGTGTCTTTGGGATGGAACCCAGGGACATTTTACCTCCAGGCAATATTCCCCAGCTCTTATTTTATTTTGAAACAAGGTCTCTCTAAGTTGCTGAGGCTGGCCTCAAACCTACGATCTGCATATCTTCTTTAGTGAGATCAATATTGAGATTTTGGGCCCATTTTTTAATTGAGTTGTTTGTTGTCTTGCTGAATTTTAGTTTTTTAATATTTTGAATAACAATCTTTTATCAGATATGTCATTATGCAAAATATTTTCTCCCAGTCTGTGGCTTCTTAAAAGTTTTCTTGACAGTATCTTTTGCAGAGAAGAGATTTTAATTGTAATTAAGTCTAGCTTATCTGTTTTTTCTTTTATGAATTATGTCTTTTGTTGTCTTATCTCTGAATTCATTGCCAAACACAAGGTCATCTAGATTTACACTATATATATTATTTACATCTAGATTTACATTATTACAATATTTTTGTACGTGGATATCGAGTTGTTCCAGCACCATTTGTTGAAAAGACTATCTCTTCCTCATTTTATTGCTTTGCTTGTATGTCAAAGACCAGTTGATTACATGTATGTGGGTCTATTTTTGGACTTTCTCTTCTAATCCATTGATCTATTTGCTTATTCTTTCACCAATACCTTACTGTCTTGATTATGATAGGTTTAGCTAAGTCTTGAAGTTGGGCAGAGACAGTATTCCAACTTTTGTTCTCCTTCATTATTGTGGGTTATTCTGGGTCATTTATCTTCCAGTATAAACTTTAGAATCACTTTGTTTATGTCCACTAAATAACTTGCTGGAATTTTGATTTATAAATCAAGTTGAGAAGAACTGACATAACAATTTTGAGTCTAGTCTTGCTATCATAAAAATGGCTATCTCTTTGTTTAGTTCTTTGCTTTCATTCTCTTGAGTTTTGTGTTTTTTCTTATACAGATATGCATATTGTCATCTTTGTGGTTATAAATTAAATGACATCATGTTTTTAATTTCAAATTTCATTTGTTCATTGATGGTAGACTAGAAAGTAATTGACTCATATTATTTTTTTTATCCTGCAACCTTGCTATAATTGCTTACTGTGGATTTTTTGTCAATTCTCTCATATTTTTATAGAGAAGCATGTCACATGTGAACAAAAGCAATTTCCTTCCAAATATGTATTTTATTTCCTTTTTTTGTCTTGTTTTTAATTTTATTTTTTATTAGTGCGTTGTAATCATACATCTTAATGAGGTACAAGCTAGTAGAGGCATACATGCACACAGCACTCATTCAACCTTTCCCCAATTCCCGCACCATTCCCTCCCCACTCCCTCCTTCTCATGTTTGGTTTATTGATTGACTTTGATATGTTTGTGAATGTACATCATGTACATTAGGATATTCCCCTCTCCCTCCCTCTCATCACCTTCAGTTAGGTTGCCTTCTTTGCTTATCTAAGGTTTCTTCTTCATCTAGAGTCCCTCCTCTGACCCACTTTCTCCTTACCTTCTGCATATTAGGGAGAGCATCTGATTTTTTACTTTTTTTGACTGACTAATCTCACTTAGCATAATGTTTTCCATCTAGGACTTTTCATATGAAATTGAAAAGCAGAGCTGAGAGAGACATCCTTACCTTTTTCCTAATCCTAGTGGGATATCATTGGGTATTTCCTATTATGTATGATGTTACCTAGTGTGTGTGTGTATTCAGTTCCTCTTTATTCCAACTTTACTCAGTTTTTTAACATCATAAATTAGTGATGGATTTTTCAAATGCTTTTTCTACATCTATTGATATGATCATGTGATTTCTTCTTTAGCTTGTTGATGTGATAAACTACATTAATTGGTTTTTGAATGTTGAACCAGACTTGCTTACCTGGGATAAATCCCACTTGGTTGTAGTGCTATTCTTTTTATACACTGTTAGATTATTTGCTAATATTTTTTGAATATTTTTGCATCAATGTTCAGGAGAGATATTGATCTATGGTTTTTTTCTTATGTCTTTGTAAGGTTTTGGACAATGCTGGAATCATAGAATGAGTTAGGAAGTATTCCTTCTGCTTTTATATTCCAAAACAAATAATGGAAAATAGGCATAATTTCTTTCTTAAATATAGAGTAGAATTCACCAGTGAATGCATCATGGCCTGCTACTTCTGTTTTGGAAAGTTATTATCGATTCAGTTTATTTAGTAGATATGATTATTAAGATTGTTTTTCTTTTGGGAATTTTGGTATATTGTGTCTTTCAAAGAATAGAACTATTTCATATAGGTTTTCAAGCATAAAGTGGTTTATAGTATGTATTATTCTTTAATGTCCACGGGATCTGAGGCAATGTCCCTTTTCTAATCTTTTGATACAAGTAGTTTGTGCATGGGCTTTCTCCCGCCCTCCCTTCCTTTCTCCATCTTGGCTAAAAAAATCCAAGAAACCAAGAGATTATTGATTATATTCATCTTTTATAAGAATCAGCTTTTAGTTTTCTTGATTTTTTTCTCTATTGATTTCCTGCTTTAAACTTCCCTGGTTTATGCTCTAATTTCTATTATTTCTTCTTCTCCCTTTGGGTTTAATTTGTTCTTTCTCTAGTTTTCTAAATTGAACACTTAGATGATTGATTTTGGATGTTCATTTCTAATATATGCTCTTAATGACTGATTTCATTACAACACACAATTTATCAAAATATTCTAATTTAGTTCAAAATATTTTAAAAATTTCACTTAGTTCAAAATATTTAAAAAATTTCTCTTGAGAGTTCTTTGATTCATGTGCTATGTTATTGCTTTCTAGTTTAATTTCATTGTGGTTGAGAGCAAGTGTGTATCATTTATATACTTTAAAATTTGTTAGGTGTAGCCAAGAGCGGTGGCACACACGTGTAGTACCAGAACTTGGGAGGCTGAAATAGGAGGATTGCAGGATTGAGTCCAGTGCACACTAATTTAGTGACACTCTGTTTCAAAATAAAAATTAAAAGGGCTGTGGGTATAGCTTAAAGGTTGCATCCCTCTGGGCTCAATCTCCAGTAACATCCACACAAAAACATATCAATGTGTGATTTATGGCCCAGAATGTGGTCTTTTTGAATATTCCATGAGAACTTGAGAAGGATATATTTGGTTGTTGGATAAAATAGTTCATAGATGTTCATTGTATCCAATTTGTGGCATTGTTGTCTTCACCTATGTCCTCCCAGATTTTTGCTTGCTAGATCTGTTCATTTAGAAGAGTGTTAAGAATATCCAACTATAATAGTGGATTCATCTATTTCTCATGAAGTTCTGCCAGCTTTTGCCTTATGTATTTTATTGCCATGTTGTTAGATGTATATATGTTAAGAAATATATCTTGTTTGAAATTGGCCCATTGTAACTACACAACACTCATCTTTATCACTGATTACCTGCTTGGTTCTGAAGCCTGCTCTATATGAAATGTATATAGCTACTCCTACTTTCTTTTGATTAGTGTTAGAATGGTATATCTTTCTCCATCTATTTACTTTCAATCCTGTTTGTCTCTATATTTAAAGTGGTTTACTGTAGAAAATATATTTAAGTTTGCTTTTTAGATCTATTCTGATACTCCCTATCATTTAATTGATGCATTTTAGACCACTGATGTTCAAAGTGATTACTGCTATGGTTGGTTTAATACTTCCAGAACTGTTACTATTTTCTATTTGTTGTCTTTGTTCTTGGTTTCTTTTTTTGTCATCCACTCTTTTTCTGCATGTTAACGGTTTCAATTGAGTGTTTTATGTGATTTCATGTTTCCCTTTTTTTAGCATATCAGTTTTACTACTTTTTATATTTTTAGTAGTTTCCCTAGAGCTTGCAATATACATTTACAACTAATCCAATTCACACATATATAACACTATGCCACCTTATAGATAGGAAAAGTACTTTAAAATAATCCTCTTTTGTTCCTTGTATCATTCTGTAATTCATTTTACATATGCATAAGCATATATAGCTAGTATCCGAAAGCATATCTAGTAAAATACATTGTTGATATTATTTTGGACTTTTTTGCTATTATTTTGAATAAGCTCTTTTCTTTCAGATCAAATAGGGTAAGAAAAAGAAAGATTCTATTTTCTCTTCACTTATTCCTTCTCTGATGTTCTCCATTTCTTTATTTCTGACCTATATAACTTTCTTTCTCTCTAAGGAACTTCTTTTAGCTTTTCTTGGAAGGCAGTTCTACTGAAAATACATTCTCTTAATCTTTGAGAAATTATTTTTATTTCTTTCACTTTTGAAGGATAATTTTTCATCATATAAAATTTAGGTTTGTGTATGTTTTTTGTTTTTTGATCCTCAACACTAAGTATTTCATTCCACTCTCACATATTTTCTGGGAGAGGTCAGATGTAATTCTTATCTTTGATACTCTGTAGGTGGTTTCTCCTTTGGCTTCATTGAGGATTTCCTTATCCTTGGTTTTCTGTAGTTTGAAAGTAACATGCCTAGATATAGTTTTTTTTTTTTTTTCCCCTGGCACTTACCCTGCTTGGCATTCTCTGTGTTCCCTGGATGTAGTTTTGTGTCTATTAGTATGGGGGAAATTCTCAGTTATTAAAGCATCTAACATTTTTCTGTTCCTTTCTCTTTTTTGTACTTCTGCTATTCCCATTATAAAAGTTATACCTTTAAGAGTTGGCTCAGAGTTCTTGGATTTTCTGGTTTGTTTTCCCTCCAGTCTTTGTTTTCTTTGCTTTTCAGCATCAGAGACTCCTCAGATGTGTCAAGTGCCCTAATGAGTCCATCAGGGCATCCTCTTTCTGTTAGTGTTTGATATTTCTAGAGTTTCTTTTTGGTTCTTATGATTTCCATAACTATGTTGCCCATCTCTTCTTGCTTGCTGTCACATTGACCCATTAAAGTCCTTGGCACATCAATCATATTAGTTTTACATTCCTGGTCTATTAATGCCAATATCCCTGCCATATGTGGTTCTGATTTTGACTACTTGCTCTGTCTCTTCAGCTGGCATTTTTTACTTTTAGTATGTCTTGTGCTTTTTTTCTTGATAGATAGGATATGCTGGGTAATATAAACATATAAACTGCTAAAATAAACCTTTAGCAATGAGGTAGTAAGGTATAGGGAAGGAAGGTCTTCTATAGTCCTATGTTAAGGCTTTAGACTTCTAGGGAGCCTGTGTCTCTGGATTGTGAACTTTGCACATGCTGCCCATCCTACCATTCCCTTGTGTGGTATGGGATAGAGAGAGATGTCTTGTAAGGCTCTGAAAAAGCTATAGGTTTAGCTTTAGCTATAGGTTAAGCTATAGAGAGATAGTTTCTCCGGAGGGAAGACCTTGTCAAGAAGGAAATGCTCTGGTGTATTTAAAAAGTGGTTTCATTTCCTTTCCCCTTGCCGCAGGTATGAGGGAGTTTTTCTTTGTTATTCACTATGAGAACATGGTATAGCTCCAGTTCCTAAAACCCACGAAAGTATTGGCTACCTTTGATAACTGAACCACTGGACTTTTTAATATTTCAGACTTGTCTACATTAAGAATTTAGCAAATTATCAATTATAAACTAGATTTGCCTACTCCAGCCCTGGTCCCCATGGAGGCTGCTGCTCACAATTTCTGCTCTGATAAATTGTGATTCTCCATATTCACCCATTAGTCCAGCTTGGGACACAGAACATTTCTCTGTGACTTCACTTCTTTTATGGATCTAAGAGTTGTTGATGGTTCAGTTCATTTAGCTTTTTATCAGTTTCTTTTATGCTTGACCAAATACCAGAATGGCTATAACATTTTTTTTTGTACTGGGGATTGAACTCCAGGGGCATTCTACCTCCAGGCTACACCCACACACCCATAGCCCTTTTTATTTTGAAACAGGGTCTTGCTAAGTTGCTGAGGCTGGTCTTGAACCTGTAATCCTCCTCTCTCAGCCTCCCAAGTACTTGGATTACAGGCATGTGCCACCATTTCTGGTTTCTAGTTTGAAAAATTTGTTTATCCAACAAACCAAAAATAAAGAGTATAGAATATTTGAACAACAAAAATTAACAATGTGACTTAACTGTGCTATGTGGAACACTGATTACAGGATTCACCTTTTTTCTAAAGCACGTGAATGTTTCACAAAATGGATCATATTTTGGATCATAAAATAAGTTGAACAAATTTCAAAGGATTGAAATATTTCAGAGAATATTCTCTGACCACAGTGAAATAAATGATTTAAGAAGCCATTATGATGCTAACATTGAGTATAATAGCGTTGAATCTGATATATTGTATTCACCCTAAGGAAGTTTCAGTTTGCATATGTAGGAAAACTTATAAATTAACTAGATCTTGTCATTGATATACTTAATAAAAATTCTTATGCAAAGTAGAATTAAATGTCAGCAGTCAAGAAATAGATCAAGGGGCTTGACTGATTTCTGTGTAAATAAACACATTAGGTATCATTAACATAATTAAATTTGGAGTGAAATTTTAAAGCCAAACAACTGTTAACTCAGAACTTAACTTGGGATTTAGCAGTGTAAATTCCATTAATACCTTACCATGTTATTATAGAGAAAATGGGAAGAAAACATGAAGTTGCTAAGTGATTGCTAAAATTTAGGTAACTTTCTTTAATACTCTCTTTGCATACATTAAATGTGTACCTTGGGATATTATCGTAGAACTCATTAAACAATTGGAAGACCAGAGTGTATACCAAATTAAAACATCAGCAATTTTCAGGATATATATAATATATATGTATTTTTCAACTATATTTGTCAAATCGCTCAAATCAGAATGGCCTATCCAGTGATGATTTGCTAACAATACAGGAAGCATCTCTCCAAAATATTCCTCAACTGCCTTCTACCACAACATCTGCTTCTCATTCATCTCACTTTAAACATTCCAACTTAGATTCAAACCAAGGATTACCATTAAAATTTTCACACCTAGGCTGTTTATGTATTAGATGGCTCCTGTGTCTGTTTGGTAACTTATATTTTAGCCTCAACTCCACCAAGACCAGGTGAGAGAAAATACAGCATGTCCAGAATGTGTCTGCCTGGTGGTGGTACACTGATTCCAGAGGGACCTAGTAGGTTATGGTAGTTACACCTAAAATAGAATCTAGATCTGGGAAAATATCTTGATTTCCTCCCACCCATGCTGCAATAATGTCATCATAGAGACACATTCTTTTTTTTTTTTTTTTTTTTTTTTTGGTACTGGGAATTGAACTCAGGGACATTCTACCTCTGAGCTATACCCTCAGCTTTATTATTATTTTTTTTATTCTTTATTTTGAAACAGGGTCTCACTAAGTTGTGGATGCCTCACTAGGTAGCTGAGGCTGGGTGCAAACCCAGATCCTCCTGTCTCAGCCTCCGAAATGCTGGAATTACAAGCCTGCGCCACCAAGCCCCGCTTCATATTTTTAATGCTACTAATTTACAGATTATACAGTGAATGGGCAAGTGTCAATAATTCTCTTTTGATCTTCTGATTCATTCTATGATTGCAGTTTTTAGATCCTATATATCATGGATCCTGGGCAGCTGCCACCGCCTCATCTGGATCCTCAGGGCCCCCAGGAACAGTGCCCACCGAATGCGGTGGGCCAGCCTGCATACCCTGTGACCCAGGGGGCGCTGCAGTACCCCACGGCCAGACACCAGATGGTGCCCATCTGGGGGGGACCTGGAGGACGACCTGGAGGAGGACCTGGAGGCGCTCTTCAACACAGCCATAAACTCAGAGACAAACAACGTGCCCCTGATGGTGTGCACATGGATCTGGAAGCTGCCCAACTCCTCCTTCAGGCTGCTGGAACCCATATTCCACTTCTGACAGGGCAGTGCTCGTGCAGGCACTGCAGAAGCCCCAATTCCACAGCCCATTCGAGCACATTCCTATCCAGCATGCCCGCAGCTGGGAACATTGGCTCCGGGGTCACTGACCCCCACCACATTAATCTCTTGTCCAGCAGCTACACCCACAGCTCAGCATCTTCCATAGTCATCTTCTGAAATACCTGATGATGTGTCTCTACCACCAGGCTGGGGAATAGCTACGGCCTCTTCTGGTCAGAGATACTTCTTAAATCACATCAATCACGGCCTCTTCTGGTCAGAGATACTTCTTAAATCACATCAACCACACACAACATGGCAGGACCCCAGGCAGACCATTCTGTCTCAGATGAATGTTGCAGCCCCCACTAGTGCAGCAGAATTGATGAACTTGCCCTCAGGCCCTCTTCCTGATGGATGGGAACAAGCCATGACTCAGGATGGAGCAATTTAGTATATAAACCATGAGTACAAGATCAACTCTTGGCTAGACCCAAGGCTTGATCCTTGGTTTGCCATGAACCAGAGAATTCATCAAAGTGCTTCAGTGCAACAGCCACAGCCCTTGGCTCCCCAGAGCCTGCAGGGAGGTGTTATGGGTGGCAGCTACTCCACCAGAGCAGATGCGGCTGCAACAACTGCAGATGGAGAAGAAAGTCTGTGGCTGAAACAGTAACAACTGCATTAGCAGAAATTGACTCTCCATAGTCAGTTGCAACACTGGAACAGGATGGTGGGACTCAAAATCCTGTATCTTCTCCTGGAATGCCTGAGGAATTGAGAACCATGATGACCAATAGTTCAGATCCCTTTAACAGTGGCACTTAATACTCTCAAGAACAGAGCAGATGAGTGGAATAAGCATGAGCAACTACAGTGTCTTTCAGACCCCAGATGACTCCCTGAGCAGTGATGAAATGTGTACAGGACAAATGTGGACCTTGGGACACTGGAAGGAGATGGAATGAGCATAGAAGATTTGATGCACAGTCTGAAGGAAGCTTTGAGTCCTAACACCTTGAATGACGTGGAGACTTCTTTGGCTGCCACCGAGCTAGATAAAGAAAAAAAACTTTTACATGAATATAGAGCCCTCAGTTAGGCAGAATTCTAAATTTGTGAAGAATTTAGAGAGAGAATACCTGTAGACATAAAATTTCCAAATCATCCAGTTGCAATTTTATGACTAATAGAGAAAAAGGTGAGCAAATGTCCAGCAGGATCCTTTCATTCACTGTTTTGCTTTTTTTTTCCCCTTGACCACTGTTGCTATTAGCATATTGTTGACCTTTTACAATTGGCCCTAAAGAATCACAACAAAACCCTACAAAAAACAAACAAAAAAACCTCTCTTTTGCTATTATAATTACTGCTTGTTCAGGGGACTGGGGAAGGGAGCTTGTTTGGATGATGGATACCATTCCTTTTGCCCAGTTAGATGTTTACTGATCATTTAAACAGAATATTCAGATTTGGAAGTCAAATGCTTCATGTTACAGCATTTCATTTGTTCAAGCAGTTGTTTCTTCAGCTGCCTTTAGCCAGTGGAAAAACATGTCTTACTGTTCTGACAAGCTAAAAATGTTGTAACTGATATTAAGTACTTAATGCTGATTTGAAGAGAAAGCTGAAACCAAGGCTTTCAGTGTTTTTTTTTTCCCCCTCCTAATGCTATCATTATTCACATAGTGGCCTTGATTTTAATTTAGAGGATTATAAGGCATGAGACAGTTTCCATAGAAATGTATTAATTATTGACACATACTCAAGGTTTGGGTGAATATTTTTGTGGGTGTTTTTTGTTTTTATTTTGTTTTTTGTTGGTTGGTGGGTTTTTTGTTGGATCTTAGGAAAATTACTATTTAGTGAATCTGTTTATAGTTGTAGCTTGGGATGATAGGTATTACAGTTCTTTCGGTAAAATCTAGATTTCCTGTTTTTAATCATCTTACTTAAATCTTGATTATTTCCTCTCTCTATATACACACATACACTTAAAATGTTTATAATAGTGTGACAGCAGAATGTATCTTGTTTTTTACCCCCCTTCCCCAGGTTTATATTTATTAGCTGCTTGTATGTCGTCTTTGGAAAAATGTTTATTCAGTTCTTTAGCCCAATTTTAAATCGGGTTACTTGTTTTTGAGGTATTAAAGTATCTGAACTTCTTATATATTTTAGATATAAAGCCCTTAACATATACCTAGTTTGCTGCAAATATTTTCATTTCATAGGTTGCCTTCTAATTTTGTTGATTGTTTCCTTTGTTGTACAGAATATTTTTAATTAAAACAAATTTTTTTGTGGTACTGGGAATTGAATCAAGGGGTGTTCTACCTCTGAGCTACAGGGTCCCCCTAGTTGTCCAGACTGGCCTTGAACTTTGACTTCTCTTGCCTAAGCCTCTCAAGGACTGGGACTGCTACAAGCTCAGAATATTTTTAATTTGATGCAAGTATATTTGTCTACTCTTTTTTTGCCTATGCTTTTGGTGTCATATGTAAAATTATTATCCACAAAAATTATTGCTAAGACCAATATCAAAAGCTTTTGCTCTGTTTTCTCTAGTTATTTACAATCTCAGGTCTTATGATTAAGTATGTAATCTATTTTCGATGATTTTTGTACATGATGTGATGAGAGTAGAATATCATTCTTTTGCATGTAGACATCAATTTTTTTCAACCATTTATTAAAGAGACTATAGTTTCTCAGTTTTATATTCTTGATATCTTTATCCACAATTCATTCACTATAGCTGTGTGGATTTATTTAGGCTGCTGTTTTAGAAGCCTATGCTCAATTACAGTTAGAAAATAAAAAATTAATGAAAATAAACATTCATAAGTTTTCAATTCCACACCTTCTGGGGACTAGCCCTCGAGACAGTGGGGTTGGGGGTCCTTCGATTGGTGTGGAATCAAACGAGGTCACGAGAATATGCTTACACCAAACGCAGTGAAGAAGCATATCTGTTTTATTGTTTGTTAGTAGCTGTTTTATACTATTTTTTTGCAATAAGGCATATAGAACAGGAATTTCCAAAGGTCATCCTCAACCAGTCAAGGTTACAACACGTATATAAAAATTCTTTTGTACACAAAAATTCTTAAAAATACAACATGAATATAAAAATTCTTTTCCATTAGTTAAAATCTTTACTATTTGTTTAGCCCCTTTAAGCAGTGTTC